>JAGFNQ010006569.1:0-54377 GCA_024364735.1 Boesenbergia rotunda | reverse complement strand
CGCTAGACCTTCTTATTTCATTGTTGATTTCTCGGAAATCCATGAGTTAGACATCATTAATGAGGGTAATAATAAGGGTGTTATGTGTTGCATATCTTGATAATGATTGGCACGTCTAGTCTTACAATGAATGTCGATGAGTTAGGACCGCCATGTGTTGAGGTCATCCTAGGAGATCAGCTTGAGATGACTATTGAGATTTTGTTGATCTAGGCGCTTGATTGAATGGTCCAACACCTTAGCCAGCCTTTTCGTCTACGTGATTGGATGATTGAAAATTCGGAGCCCTGATTATATTAGGGTCAACGATGGAGGAATGTCGTCACATTCATCTTTTCGTTCATTGTCTCTCCCCAGTAATCAGTTGCTTTTACCCACAATCTGTTGCGTTGGCTCACAATTCCTCGATGTAAGTTGTCTTCCCTTCATTGTTTTCATCATTAGCATTGCTTTTCGCCTCTAACCATGACCTCCGAATGCTGGTCCCATTTTTGGTATGAATTGATAGAGTCAGACTTCAATGGTGGTGACCTAGACTAACTACGCATGCAATTTGAGATATCAGTCGACCATTGTATTGTTATCCCAAACATGCTTGATTGTCCTATTTCTCCACCCCTCCGTCTTGTAACCTTTTTTCATGGTCAAATGTTGAGCGGGCTTCGCTTTCCTTTCCCAGCCTTCTTCTCCGAGATCTCCGAGTACTTCCACATTCCTCTTCAACAGTTAACCCTGAACTCATTGTATCTACTCTGCAGAGTAGTCGTTCTCTTTTGTCTATACCTAGTGCCTTAAAGATCCCAAAGAAAATGGAGGCTCGGGTTATTTTACTACTAGGCTAGACAACATCTTTTTAAAGAAACTCTTGACTTCTCATAAGGGGTGGTAATCCTATTATTGGGAATACAATCAAAGTCCCACATTATAAATATATAGAAAAAAATCATGAGTTTAAAAGATGAAAAATATTTCCATTGGTATAAGGCCTTTTGGGTATAGCCTAAAAAGAAATCCATGTGGGCTTAGGCAAAAAGTGAACAATATCATACCATTATGAAGATATGTGAATTTTTTTGACTTAACAAATAGTATCAAAATCATGGTCCAAATTGAGACATGCGAGTGGAATAGTGGCCTTGAACGAAGGAGATGGGGACTCCTATAGGAATAAACTCTAAGAGAAAAGTCCACGCAGGTCAAGTGTGACTGAATGCTTGGTGGAAATTTGATAGAAATCCTGGGGAGTGAATCCTAAGCGGTAAAAAAGTCTTAAGGAACCATAGCAGGTCAATGATAACCGGATGCTTGAGAGGAGACCTAGAGCAAGTCAATAGTGATTGAATGCTTAAGAGGAGATACGAAGCAGGTCAAGAGTGATCGAATGCTTGAGGGAAGACCCGAAGCATGAGAATAATGGTGGTCCTTTTTTTTAGGGAGGTGGGATTATTGAGAATACAATCAAAGTCTATATATGAAAAAGATTATGAGTTTAAAAGATAAAAGATATCTAGATTGGAATGAGGCATTATATGTAGAGCCCAAAAATAAATTCATGAGAGCTTAGGCAAAAGTGGATAATATCATACCATTATGGAGATATGAGAATTCTTTTGGTCCTAACACCCATTTCTTTTTTATCCGACCTCTGACCCTTGTTTCTATTAGGACTGAAGAAATTTAGATATCTCCACATAATTTCCTACTTTAAGCTTAAGCCCTCATGATTTTATTTTTGGAAGTTACCCAAAAGGTCTCATAACAATAAAGATATCTTTCCTTTATAAGCTTATGATCTTTCTTATGTGTTTTCAATATGAGACTTTGTTTACAACCTTGTAACCCCACTAATACCCCATTCAAACAAAGAACGACAAGACTCTCTCAAGCGGAAAGCCTATCTGTTTGATGTCCAATTCTCGACCCACCAGGTCTTCCCGCCCCTCGGTTCACCCAACCTATTAGGATTTCCTTGATTAGCCGTAACTAGGACTTTCTACCTGGTGTCTGGTCCTCTTGATCTAAACACAGGAACCTCACTTCCATTGTACGAGATCAATATTCTACTCACATGGCTCGATTAGACTATAGTTCATGTGCACAGTCGATGGTTAGACCTTTTGGCAGCCTAGGCTTTGATACTAATTGTTAAAACTGAAGAAATTTATATATATCCACAATGATATGATATTGCCCACTTTGAATCAAAACCCTCATAGTTTTGTTTTTGAGTTTTACCCAAAAAGTCTTATACCAATAGATATATCTTTCTCTTATAAGCCTATAATCTTTCTTATGTGTTTTCAATGTGTGTCTTTTTATGCAACCTTGTAACCCCAACCGTTTCTTGGCCAACTAGTTGGCAGATGGAACCGCCCAAACCACCTAGTCCGAGTCAATTCAAGACGGAGCCAACTTACGTTGTTGACAAGTTATTTGATCTCAAGTTCAAGGTGAACTTATTGCTCAAGGAGAGGCTTCTTTTCTAATTTGGGTTGAGCCTGGTTGACATTGCGCTTAGGTGTTCCTTTGGTATGAATTTACTTCCTTCGATTTATGTGATAATTAACTCAATACTCAAGAGGTATTGAGGGAAGAAGACTTGGTCAGGTGATTGGACAAAGAAGTCCTGGTTGGGTGATTAGGCAAGAAGTCCTAGTCATGTGGATTGGACAACGAAATCTTTGTCAGGGAGATTAGGCAGAAGTCTAGGCAGATCGAGGATGATGAGCAGAAGTCCTGGGGGTCATGGACATTAGGCAAATGTTTAGGCGGGTTGAGGATAGGATGTCTAGTGAGAAGTCCCGAAAGTCAAGATCGAATGTTGAGCAAAAGTCCAAACGGATCTGGAGGACCGGATGTTTGACAAAAGGTAAACTCTCCTTGGAGGAGAACGTGAGGGTGCGTTCCCCGTTAAGGGAACAATAAGCGTCGGTTCAACTTAGGATTTCAGTAAAATCCAAAGTTAGAACTAGACAATCTCGAGACTGTCAAAAACATTTACATATTATATATTTTGCCTTTTTTTTTTTTCTAATTTTGTGGTGTAGAAAATCAAAGCTGAAAGTTGGCTGGAAAAAGTCTTCCAGGCTCCCGGAAAAAGGTCCAGGCATCCAGAGGTGGTCCAGGCATCCGGAATGGTTTGAACCCAGGAGCACGAGTGGCTGAGTTGGTACGCTTTGATTGGGCCGGGTATGTCACCGTTCAGGCACTCGGAGGTGGTCCAAGTTCCTGAAACAAGATAAAACTGATGGATTGTGTTTCGCCGAGGTGTCACCACGTCAGCCTGATGGGGGCACCCGGGACTAGTTCAGGTGCTTGGATAAGTAGCTTCGACTAGCAGCTCAATACAATAATTCTCTACAACTTCCGTGCTTGCGTGCTACTCCGAAAACTACTCTACGACATTGAAATGCTACTCTGATGATTGCACTCAATATTCTATTCCAAGTCATCAACATTTGTTACTTTAAAAGTCTACTATTAATTCTATATCTTGTAATATTCGAACTGATAATGAATTGGCCAACGAAAAATACTCAATGAGTGCAGGCCTTAAACTAGTAGCATGGGTTGTGAACCAAGTAAAAATAAAACATATTAGCTTTGCTCTTGGTTTCTTATTATTCTGTTGTGTATTCTATTATTTTTTGAAAAAGTGAAAAAGGAACTCGCGCTATTCACCCCCCCCCCCCCTCCTAGCACGTTCTTTGATCTTATAGTTGGTATCATAGCAGTGGCACTCTGAATTGATGCATTTTTTGATTTTGCATTTTCAATTTTTCATCATTAATAAGAATTGTTGCAATTACTTATTTTGATAAATTTGCCATGATTTTTTTTAGTTATTATTACTATTTTTCTTGAAATTGGTGTAACACCACTCGAGCCATTTTTTGCCTTAATATCTTCCTTCGTCTACACTATTAATCTAAGTCCTAGTCTTGGGACATTCTTTTTCATTCATTTCTTCGTGTGCAAGATTTGATTGATGGCCCATCAAGAAGGTTGTAATATCAACCACCCATCTCTTTTTCTGGTGAGAACTTCAACTACTGAAAGGGCTGAATAGAGTACCACTTGAAGACGCAAGTGGAGCAGAAAATAGATCGTAGCAGAAAATAAGACCCCTCGAGCGATCCATGCGAAAGAAAACTTGTACGAAGTTCATCTATCTAATAGATCTATCTAAAGTGTATACCTTTGGAGTGTGCCCATCGCTTACCTCACTCATCCAAGGTACGTCGGATCTCTTGAATGTTCAAGTGTCCGTGCCTCTAGTAGTATCCACACGAACAAGATCTATGACTCAGAGAGGAACCACCTTAGTTGTGCTAGCAACTTGGGATGATTCACAAAGCACAAGAACCTCGACTAGGGAGTTTTGGACGAGGAGGAAAAAAGAAGAAGAAGAGAGATGCACCTCTAGCCTTTGACAAGGGGGGTATTTATACTCATCTAATGAATACCAAGGGTCTTTGCACCTTAAGCTCCTCTCATCTTAATGCTAATAAAACCCGATGAATACCAAGCCTTTTGGTATCCCTTGAGACTCTTAATATTCTATTCATCTAATGAATAGAATGCATCTTAGCCTTCCTCTTAAATAATATTTTATTAAACTATTTAATTAATATTAACCATAATTAAGTGGTTGAGTCTAATCTAGATGAGTTTAACTCAAATTAGACTCAATCTCATAATCCAATTCAATTCATTTGAGTCTAACTCAATTAATCCAATTTTGGATCACATTTTAGTCAAACTAAAATTATCTTATCTCCGAGACATCGTGTCCTTTGTGTGTAACCAAATAGGTTCTTGTAACGTTGGCAATATATTTAAACTACTTTAGATACATAAACAATGAGCGACATCTAGTAATGCATCATTACTACCCAAGTGACAAGAATGTCGAGATCTGACATAACCTTTCTGTGACTATTATAATGTATGATTTTGTCCTTCTATCCTTGATATCTAGATTGATCAATGAGACACGGACCGCGTCATCCCCTTTGTTGGTGCAATCTTGGTTAGGTCAGGATTGACCTAGTTTGACTAGGCTCGGGTGAGCTTACGTCTGGTAAGCTTGGTAAGCTTAAAGTTGGATGTTTCGATGTTTGATAATGATGTTTGAATATCGTATGATGTATAGTGGGTCAAGGTTGACTGGAGACTTGATTGAAAAGTCTTAGGGGGACTAGGCACACCTAGTGGGACTAGGTGAAGTCCAGGTGGATCGGGGAGATCGCACGCTGGCAAGGTGGAAGTCTACCAAGAGACTAGACCTAACTCGAGGGTTAGGCGAACCTGGTTGGGAACCAAGTTAAGCCCTAGTTGGGAGCTAGGCAAAGGAAATCCAAGTTGGTCAAAGGGTTGATCAGACACTTGGTAAAGAAGTCCTAACAGGTCAAGGTTGACAAAAGTTCGGCAAGGGATCAATTGATTGGGTAATCGATTGGGGTTGGTTTCTCGCGAACAGAAGCTTTCTTGATCGATTGAGTGATCGATTAAGGAAGGTGTGAATCGATCAGGCGATCGATTGGGAGAAATGAGTTGCGACAACAGAAGGTGGCTGAATCGATTGGGCAATTGATTCAGCCTTCCCTTAATCTATTGGTCAATCAATTAAGGGGTTCAGTAATCGATCGGGCGATCGATTACCGCAGTATTATGCGAGAGCACAGAAAGGTGCTGAATCGATTCGACAATCGATTAAGGTTACTAATCTATTAAGCTTCAATATCTAGCCGTTGAACGACTAAGTCTGACGTGGTAATCAATTGGGCAATCGATTAGGGAACCCTAGGCGTCGGGTATATATATAGGGTTTTCACGTAGGTTTGAAGCGGGTATTGGCTCTGCATCACTCGTGCAGCTTCCTCCTCCTCCATCGCCATTTCATGTGAGTCCTTGGAGGTTAGTGCTGGTGTATTTCCAAGGATCAAGAAGCGATTCCAAGCTTGAAGATAGCAAGGAAAGCAAAGAGAGCTAAGTTGTGTAAATCTTATAAGATTTCTTTTGTGTTTGCTTGGATTCTTGTTGTATCTTCTTGAAAGCATGTAAGAGGTTTCTCCACCTCAAAAAGGAGATCTTTCATAGTGTATGAGAGAGTGAGGAGAGTGGACCCTTAGATTAGTCACCTCAAGGAGGTAGATACCAAGTAAAATAGAGGTGTTAGCATTGCTCGAGCCTTCCGCCGCAACAAATCATCAACGAGCAAAGATCAGAGCTAATCACTCCCCCTCTAGCTCTCCTACCGGTCCAAACAAGTGGTATCAGAGCGAGGTTGCTCTTCTTTGGACTCATCACCAAGAGAGCAAGAGCTAGAGGAAGAAGAAAAAGTTTTGATGAAACCCTAATTTCAAGTAGTCATCATAAAGAGGGTTCAACTTCAAAAATGGAGTTTGGCTACGACACCCGGGCACCTCCACCATTCGACAAGGCAAATTTCGATCTTTAGAAGTCAAAGATTGAAAATTTCTTCATGATGGAGATAGAGCAATGGTTTGCTCTAATGGAGGGGTTTGAAGCTCCAACAAGCACCAAAGGCAAGCCCCTCAAGAAAAGCAAATGGAATGAGGAGCAAATCAAGAGATGCGAGGCCAACGACAAAGTGACCAAGTTATTGGTAAATCTATTGCCGAGCACCATCTTGGACAAGATTGGAGAATTTACAGATGCCAAAGAGTTTTGAAGCAAATTGGCAAAGCTTCATGAAGATCCCTTTACTGTACCAAATCAAGACAAATCTGAAGAGGGAGATTCATCCGATGAAGAGGATTCGGAAGTTGAGAGATACTCAACATCTGAGGAGGAAATTCATGAAGCTTCTACTTCAAGGATTGAGGGGGAGCAGAATTTGACATTGATGCCGGAATAAGAAAAGGCTTCAACATCATTTTCCGATGTTAATGAAGACGAAGAAAGTGCCACCCCTACAAGCAATGGTATAGAAATTTCAATTCGTAAAAATAAAAATCATATCATTTGTTTTGAGTGTAGGGAAAGAGGACACTATAGGAGTAAGTGTCCCAAATTGGTTAAGAAGAAGGTGCAAGTGGCACCCAAGACCAAGGAGAAGCCAAAGGAGGTCGACCCAATGGTAAAGAAGGATAAGAAGCACATTGTGTGCTTCTCATGCAAACAAAAGGGGCATTATCGGAATCAATGTCCAAAGGGGAATGATTCGACCAAGGCAAAAAGGAGGAGCTCAAATCAAAGGGGAGCCTCCAAGAACAAGACTAAGGTACCATTAGGTAATGGTACTTATTTTCATCATGATAATATGCATGCTAGAAATAATTATTATCATTTCAATGCTATTTATCATGAAAATAGAAGGTATGAAAAAACCTAAGGAAAAATATAGAGTCTTCTATGCTAGGACTACCACATCTAAGGATAGGGAAGATTTTAGATCATTTAATGGTAAACCTACCCAAAACAAGGCCAAAAAGAAAAATCACCAAGACAATCTTAGAAAACCAAGCCTTGAGAAAGTAATGATTGAAAATCAAGTTTTGAGGTCAAAACTTGAAACATTAGAAAATCCCTCAAAAGAATAGAAAAATTTCTTAAGGGACCTAAGGATCAAAACCTAGATTTAGGAAATCAAGGAACCTCTAGGAGCAAGAAACGTTTGGGATACAAACCTAAAACCAAGGACGATGGCCCATCTTATCATAGAGTTCCATATAGGTATGTAACTCAATCTAGGTCAAGGAGTCAAGTCAAGGCCACAAGGGAAGCCATCCCTAGGGTTGACCAAGACAAGACGAACATGACTAAGGCTTCGAAGAAGCTTAAAAAAGTCATTAGAAAGGTATCAAGGGAAACTATCCCTAATGAATACTTAGAACACCCAAGGAGCGCCAATAGGTTTTGGGTTCCTAAAGGTGTGTTCGCCACACCCTAGATAGGTCTAGGGAGTGTCAACTCAAATTAGGAAGGGTAGTTAACTCAACCTTGATAAAGTTGGCACTTTGGGATATTTTCAAGGAATTACTATCCTTGAAAATGAAGGAGTCATTTGTTTACTCTAGGAGGACTAAAATTGGGTCAAACTATATTTTTTTGATTGAACTAATTAAAGTTTGCACAACTAGGTTAGAATCCAAAGATATGCCTGAAGGATCGATTTAGGCGTGCAGAGGGGGGTGAATGCACTTTTTCGGATCTTTGATCTCTACAGAATTGTTAGCGCAGCGGAAATAATATGCAATGAATTAGAAACAATGATAACACTTATCGGTTACTTGGTATCCACCCAGATGGGTGACTAGTCCAAGGATCCACGCCGCGAGCACCACTTTTCACTATCGAAAAGTCTCCTTGAGGTGGAGAAACCTTTACAGCAAGATCTTCCTCTTTACAGATGCAGAAATACGATAGAGGAAGCAAAAATCACTCTACAGTTGGGCAGCATTTCGTTACTGTACGGAACCGTACCGTACACGTACAAAACGTGCTCCTTTTATAGGTGAAAAGGACAGACTCGCAGTCTATCCAGCCCCGTACCAGTCGACTGCCCCGAGGGCAGTCGACTAGCCCAGCATTAATTGCTGGCCAACGGCTAGTTTCGGGGTATACCAGTCGACTGCCCCAAGGCCAGTCGACTGGTCCAAGGCCGCAAACTTTGTGTGAGTTTTGGCAGCGACTGCCCCAAGGCCAGTCGACTGCCCTGCCTCACAGCTTAGCTCCAGCCACTCCGGACCTTCTCCTTAGCGTGTGCCTTCAGGTCTGCTCCCTTGGCTCGCCCCTTGAAGTCCTCTTCCTCTGGCTCTCGTCCCTAGGATGCGCACACAAGTCTTCCCTTGGCTTGCCTCCATGCCACCCTCCACGTGTGCTCTTGAAGTCCACTTCCCGGCTTGCCCTTGGAGCTCTCTGATGGACCTAGAATAGGTGTCACGAATGTGGGTCTCAAATTTAAATATTTATAAAACTGGAAACTCTTTTTGTAATCAAAGATGAAAAGGTAGTAAAGGGGCCACAGGTCGTATTTTTCCTAGGGCTAGTTGAGGTTGTTTGATTCGTGCTTGAGTTTATGTGTCGTTGATATTTTTGGGTTTCAATGAGAATTGGGTTTTGGGGTTGCAAACATGAAATGAAATCGCATGAAATTAAGGGAACTTAGCTAATAAGCTAAACAAGTGATGGCAATCAATAATTCAACCAATTGACCACTTAATCAACTAAAACACTTACCCAATTTTGGAAAATGATTCTGACTTCAAGTGTAAAACGAATGCTGAGCAATGAAGCAACACAGCAGTTTACTTTTGATTGAAACTAATGCAAAGACTTTAAACCTCACTGCATTAACGAAATCTAAACTTGATACAACTTGAATTGCAAAAGAGGAAGACTGCCTTACTAGAAAAAGATTGATGTGCCAAAATTGATACTAAGTGCAAGAAATATAAACCTAAGGCAGTAGTGAAATCTAAATTTCAGATCAATTTCGTGCAATCCAACTGAGTTCAAATGCAATGGCACTCCAAAGGTGTTTTCAACTTCAGCTGAATTGAATCCAAAACAGAACAGAATTGTAAACAAGCTGTCCACCAAACTATCATTAAATTGTCTTACTTGATACAAACTTGCAAGATATGGGACTGAGGTGCCGAAAGATTATCAGAATTTGCAACAATAATGAACTGATAATTCAGAAATATCTTGATGCAAAATTGAATTGCAGGAATGTAGACGTGAAATTTAACTTTCAGAACTCAATTGCATTCGACACACTAGATAAAAGGTCACGCAAGGCTACGAAACCTAGTGCTCGAAACAAGCTTCAGAAATGCTTAACTGAAGATTTCAGAAATGAGAATGTCCAATTCAGAAATGATTGAATGAAAGAGATAAATGCATGATTCCAAAAACTGTGTGCAGAAATGATGCGCAGGTAAATAAAAGAACAAATGCAGAATTTCAGAGCCCAAAATGGATGCACAAACAACAGATGCAAGCTGAATTCACATGCATACTAGAGTTCAAAGAAGCTTAAATAAAGCTATTGCTTAAGTGACACAAATTGCAGAAATAGCAACTGAAGTGTTTTCGAAGTAAAGTTGATACACGAACTGAAATTGGCACGCAACAGATTGAACAGAAAATCTAAGCAGAAGTGCAGAAATGAAATCAAATGTGAAGCAAACTAAACTAGTTGCAATTGCTCACTACAAACTGCCTATCTAACACTTGCAAACTTGAGAACTGAAACCTAATTACAACTGAAAAATTCAGAAAACTGAAACTGAATAGCTGATTGAATCTGATACGCAGAACAGGGGACAGAAACTAATACGAAAGTATGAAATTGCAAGGCAAATAAAATTAAGCGAAGTGTTAACTAAACAAGCTAGCTAACTAATGGAAGAACATATTCGAACCACTAATTAAAGCAAAAACAATTCAAAACCGAAACTAAGGTAGCTGATACAAACATTCAGAAACAGAACAGATGGCAGGAATCGAAAATTACAGCTAAAAACTGAAATTGCAATAAGAAATCTACTCCTCAATCACTCCCTAGCTCAAGATCTCCTTGTTCGTCACGCAAGGGCTAGCCTCGAACCCCTAAGCTTAGCAAACCAATTGGAAAATAGCTCAGTCGGTCGATTCTGCTCAAACTGCACGCAGCTGGAATTTTCCAATCCAATCTCCTCTATCTCAATGGATGGATTGCGATGATGATTTGAGGATCATCTGAGCTCACCTGAGAACCCCTACAGAGGGCTCCGATGATCGGAAGTGGCTCGCGGATGAGAAACAAGCGATTGGGTAGTAGAACTGCCGAAACCCTCAAACAGCCCTGTTCCGGCGCAATTTGAGCTGAAATCTCCAACAAAACTATCCTCCAATGATTCAAATCTTGATCCAAGCAAAGAATTGAGGTGGTTGCGCCTCGGATTGAAGAAAAAAACTGAAGAAAATGAAGAACAAACGAAAGAGAACGTAGCTTGCGGCGAAGACGCGACGAGGAGGAAGTGTGGGGATTTTTTAATTAAATACTTAATAATGGACGACCCAAATTGATTTGAGAGAATCCAACGGCTGATCTTCATCCGATCTGAACCAAATTTTGATGATGTTGATCAAGGGTCAGGATCTGCCTCATGGTAGCTCGGATCCTCCAGATTTGCAATGGATGGTCCAGATCAACCTAATCTTTTAATGGACAGTCTAGAACCCTCTGAGCTTGATCCAACGGTTGGATGATCTCTGATTGGGATGAAAGTCTCAGATCTTGATCTCAGTACTTGATCAACCCTAACCCTAGCTCGGATTGCCTCAGATGGTCCCAGATGGCTCAGATCTAGCTGCTTTTGAATCGGACGACCTAGATTAATTCGAAGCTTGATAACTCGATCTGGGTCCACTTCCGACTCAAGTTTGACCCAGTATGCCCTAGGTCCATGAACCTTTCATGCCTACAAAAATAGATCAAAAATTTAGTGGCCAAATAATCCAAATATGTACAAATTTGTAATTAAGTCCAAAATAAAAGTAAGTTCTTAAACCTAGGGTAAATTCACAATTAAGCAAGTAAAACATGGGTCAAACATGGATTTTAGCAACTAAAATAATCAATAAAATGGTACTTATCACTCTCCTCCCTCGGCTCTCGTCCCTCGGATATGTCCACCGAGTGTGATTCTCCAAGTCTTGCAAACTCAATCACACACATCAAATACAACATAACACTCTAACCTTAAACATATTCAACCACACACATCAAAACCATGATCTTCCAATCATTTAAGGGTCTATTGCCTCAACAATCTCCCCCTTTTTGATGCGTGACAATATGTTTAAGTTAGAGATAAATAACAGCCATAATAACAATAGCAAAGGATAGCAATTGAAAAAGCATGAGACATAGTAACCCTAAGAGGCAACCTCCCCCTTAACCTATGTCTTCTCCCCATTTTCAATTCTAATCTAAATCCAAGTTAGGTTTCCACTTAACAACAACAACATGTTAAAGATATAAGACATATCAGAACCTAAGAGGTACCTCCCCCTTAATCCATGTCTTCTCCATTTTTAAACATTTAAGTTCTAAGTTAGAAAGAAACCTTAAACCATCCATTCCAAGTTAGAATTCTAACAAACCACACCCATTCTCCCCCTTTGACATCATCAAAATGATTGCCTCAAGCAACAAAAACCCAAAGAATCAAATGAGAGAATTTTTAATTTCTAAAATTTCTCACAGTTGCTAAAAACTTGTGTGCCAGTCGACTGCCCATGGGGCAGTCGACTGATACACTATCAGTAACCCATGCATTTCAGCTTTTTTGCCGAATTTCAGAAACTCTCAGAAAATTCCAGAAAATTCCAAAAATTGTAAAATTTTGCAGACATGTTTGAAATGTTATACGCTATCAGGGAAAAATATTGAACCATATAAAATTTCAAACATGCATGACTTTTGATAAAAATCCAAAAGTTTTGAAAACCACTACATTTTGTATCAAACTTTGAATCCAATTTTGTAATCCTATGACTTTTAAAATCATGGCAAAATATATAGGTCATAAAATGGTTTTTAAAAGTTTAAAATGTCCAACTATGATCTTTGGGCAAAGTGTCCATTGATTAAACACTTGTCTTCCCCATAGTTGGTCTAGTTTTGATATTTTGATACTTTTAATGGTTTAACAATGTGCCACAAGCACAAGTGATCCACATGTATCACCCTAGTGGATTAAGCACCCTTTTTCAAAGCTAATAACTCCAAGTTCATCCTATACTTCCACAAAACACATTCCAAGGCCTCTTCTTAAGGATGTAAATTCCGATTCGGGAAGAGGCTTGGTAAAGATGTCAGCTAGGTTCGACTTTGATTCAACATAGTGTAGTTCTATGCCTCCCCTTGCCACATGGTCTCTAATGAAGTGATGTTTCACTTCAATGTGTTTTGTTCTAGAATGGTGAACCGGATTTTTGGTTAAGTTGATTGTACTTACATTATCACACAAGACTTTGACCTTGGTGTAATGTAACTCATAATCCTCTAGGGTGTGCATGATCCAAAGGAGTTGGGAAACACACCCACCCATTGTCACATATTCCGCTTCCGTTGTTGATAGGGCAACGCATGGTTGTTTCCTACTACTCCAACTAACTAAGGAAAACCCAAGGAATTGACATCCTCCACTTATACTCTTCCTATCTAACTTACAACCCGCATAGTCTGAGTCGGTGTATCCAATTAGATCAACACTAGGGGTTCTAGGATACCAAAGTCCGACATTTAGGGTTCCTTTCACATACCTTAAGATCCTCTTGACTACAACCAAATGGGACTCTTTGGCACAAGATTGGTACCTTGCACACATACCTACCGCAAAAAGTATGTCGGGTCTACTAGCGGTTAGGTATAGGAGGCTACCAATCATGCTCCTATATTGTTTAGAGTCTACCATTTTCCCTTCTAGGTCACTATCCATTTTCACATTGGTTCCTATGGGTGTGGATGCTACCTTAGCATTTTCTAAACCAAATTTCTTCAACATCTCCTTAGCATATTTTGTTTGAAAAACATGTGTCTCTTCATTTGTTTGCTTAACTTGAAGTCCTAAGAAAAAGGTTAACTCTCCTACAAGACTCATCTCAAATTCATCTTCCATACACTTGATGAATTCTTGTAGGAAGTCATTATTAGTTGACCCAAAGATGATATCGTCTACATAGACTTGGGCAACAAATATGTCCTTATCCTTAGATTTGAGGAACAGTGTAGGGTCAATTGTTCCTCTCCTAAACCCCTTAGACACTAGAAATGAAGAAAGTCTTTCATACCAAGCTCGGGGAGCTTGTTTCAATCCATATAAGGCTTTTCTTAATTTGAACACATGTCTTGGATAGTTAGGGTCTTCAAACCCGGGGGGTTGTTCTACATAGACCTCTTCCTTAATGATCCTATTGAGGAATGCCGACTTCACATCCATTTGGTGGAGTGTGAAACCCATGTGAGCGGCATAGGCTAGTAGAATTCTAATTGATTCTAACCTAGCTACGGGGGCATAAGTTTCATCATAATCTAGTCCCTCAACTTGGTTAAACCCCTAGCTACTAATCTAGCCTTGTTCCTAGTAATTTTACCTTGGTCATCTAGTTTGTTCCTAAAGACCCATCTAGTGGTTACTATAGTACAATCATTAGGCCTAGGAACTAACTCTCAAACTTCACTTCTCTCAAATTGATTTAGCTCTTCTTGCATGGCTAAGACCCAATCAACATCTCCCAATGCTTTATCAATGGTCTTGGGTTCTAATTGGGAGATTAGAGCTATTTGACTAGTTTGATCTCAGAAATAGGACCTAGTCCTTACTCCTTGAGTTACATCACCCATTATTTGGTCAATGGGGTGATCATGGTGATGTCTCAAGGGCCTAGAGGTTGTAGGTTTATTTACTCCTTCTTCCTCATCCTCTAGGGTACTTCTTACTCCCCCTTGATCATTTCCCTCCAAATGTAGGTCTTGAATTCTTTGGGCAAGGGGTTGAACCTCCTCTATGTCTTTATCAATTGAAGTCTTCCTAGGGTACGTACTAGTTGTTTCATCAAATTGGACATTCGAAGACTCCTCAATCATCTTTGTCCTCTTGTTGTACACTCTATAACCCCTACTAGTTAAAGAGTACCCTACAAAAATTCCTTCATCGGCTTTTGACTCAAATTTCCTTAGGTCATCTTTGGTGTTTAAGATGTAGACTTTACATCCAAAGACTCTAAAATAGTGGACTTGAGGTACCCTTCCATTCCACAATTCAAAGGGTGTTTTTTCTAGAAACCTGTGTATCAACACCCGGTTTTGAATATAGCAAGCGGTGTTAACCGCTTCGGCCCAAAGATAGCTAGGAAGGGAATATGCATTAAGCATAGTCCTAGCAGCTTCTTGTAGGGAACGGTTCCTTCTCTCAACTACCCCATTTGTTGAGGAGTCCTTGGGCATGAAAATTCATGCTTGTACCCATTTTCAACACAAAATTGTGTGAAATTAGCGTTTTGGAACTCCCCACCATGGTCACTCCTAATCCGATTTATTTTGATGTTCTTTTCGTTTTCTACCCTTTTACTAAATCCTATAAAGATCTCTAGGGTGTCATCCTTATGTTTCAAGAAGTAGACCCATGTAAACCTAGAAAAGTCATCTACTATCACTAAGCAATACTTACTCCCTACAAGTGAGGGAGTACTATGACAGTCAAATAAATCTATGTGCAAAAGTTCTAAAGGCAAAGAGGTAGTGATTAGGGTTTTACCTTTGTGTGATGACTTTGATTGCTTACCCTCTTGGCATATATCACACAACTTGTTCTTCTCGTACTTGAGCATTGGGAGCCCCTTCACCAGTTCTTCCTTGGCCACTCTTGCAATGCTCCTCATGTTGACATGCCCAAGTCTCCGGTGCCACAACCACCCTTCTTCTTCTTTAGACATGAGACACTTAACAACATTGTTAGTAGCATAAGATAGATCAAGATAATATAAATTTGCCTCTCTAAACCCTTCTAAGATGATAATATTTGATTCACTTTGCCTTATTATACATTTTTTAGCATGAAATTCTACTCTAAAATTGGCATCACATAATTGACTCACACTTAATAAGTTAAATTTCATATCTTTGATTAAAAGTACCTTATGTATGGAAATGGTGGGAGATACCTCAATTGTGCCCCTACCAATGATTCTTAACTTTCCACTATTTCCAAAAGAGATGGTCCCTTCTCTTAGGTAGCTAATAGTGGTGAACTTGCTCACATCTCCGATCATGTGTCTTGAGCATCCACTATCTACTATCCACATAGTTGGGGCCTCCTTCACCTTTACCTAAACAACATGGAAAGCATACTCTTTTGGTACCCATATCTTTGATTCATAAGTATCATTTAGAAATCTCTTAGGTACACATGTCTTCTTTGTGGTTCCCCTAGCTCCTAGTCTCCTAGATGCACCGATCCTACCAGTAAGTGAAACAAATGCTACCTCCTTGGTCTTAGGCCTATATCCTAACCCGGCCTTGTTATACACAACCCTTTGACTGTTGATGATCATATCTAGGTTACTAGATCCCACTTGGAATTTCCTAAGGGCCTTCGTGAGGTCATCTACTTGTTTCCTTAATTCCCTATTTTCATTTTCAAGGTGTGAAGCATGTGAAGATGTAGAGCGAGCATGCAAGTCTTTAAGTCTAATAGCTTCTACTCTAAGCATGGCAATTTGTTCTTTTAGATCTTTAACTTTATTTCTAGCCTTAGCTAAGTCCATGTTCGTGCTAGAAATTATTTTCACTAAAGTAGAGGAGGGTAAGTGGTATACCTCGCTTACCGAAGCTTCTGATTCTGATGATGAAGTGGAGGAGCTCTCATCTTCACTACTTGAGCTTCGTTCATCATCCGATGAGTCTGAGTGATCTTGTGCCATAAGAGCAAAGTGGGAGACTTGCTCTTCTTCTTCCTCTGAGGATGAGGGATCATCCCAAGTTGTCTTGAGATTGGTGGCACCCTTCTCCTTTCCCTTTGATCTCTTATTGTCACTCTTCTTCTTCTCTTCCTTCTTGTCATCTCTTTTCTTCAATTGAGGGCACTCATTCTTCATGTGTCCCTCTTGATGGCAGTTGTAGCAAATTATGTCCTTGGCCTTACCCTTACCTTTGGCCCCTTTCCTAGCATAGGATTTGTTAGATAAACTTTTAAATGATTTACGAAATTTTCTTACCATGAAGGTCTCTTGGTCACTGTCCATAGAGGTGCTTGACTCCTTTGAATCTGATGAAGATGAGTAGACCACCTTCTTCTTCTCCTTCCTCCTCTTCTTCTCCTTTTCTGCAACAAAAGCAATACCTTTCTCTTTGGGCGTAAGGTTAGCTTGCTCGTGCAGTTCAAATTCACAAAACAAATCGTCTAATTTTACTAAAGATAAGTCCCTTGATACCTTGTAAGCATCAACCATGGATGCCCACAAGGTGGTTCTCGGGAAGGCTTGTAAAACATACCTGACGATGTCACGATTTTCTATCTTCTCTCCAACCACATGGAGCTCATTTATCACTTATTTTACCCTTCCATGTATCTGGCTGACGGTTTCGTTGCTCTTCATGGAGAGGGATTGCAGTTGGGCCACTAGTAGGTCCTTCTTGGCTCTTCTGGCCTCGTTTGACCCCTCGTTCAGTTCAACCAACTTGTCCCATAGTTCCTTGGCGCTCTTGAATGGCCCCACCTTGTTCAGTTGCTCCTTCGAGAGCCCACATTGCAATGTGGTGGTGGCCTTGGCATTAGACAGCACCCTTTTCATCACCTCCTCGACCATGATCTCATTGGTGTTGGGTCTCCTCTTTCATCGACGGGCGCCTCGAAGCCATCTGCAACACTTATCCAATTTTCTATGTCATTCATAAGGTAGTATTGCATTCTACCTTTCCAGTAGGCGAAGTCGTTCTCGTCGAAGAACGGAGGTCGTGCGGTGGAGTATCCCTCTTGAAACGCCATTACAATTTGTTCTGGTTGATTGTTTGATCTTCCAAAACGCACCTTGCTCTGATACCAACTGAAGGATCGAATTAGGCATGCCGAGGGGGGTGAATGCACTTTTTCGGATCTTTGATCTCTACAGAATTGTTAGCGCAGTGGAAATAATATGTAAAGAATTAGAAACAATGCTAACACTTATCAGTTACTTGGTATCCACCCAGATGGGTGACTAGTCCAAGGATCCACGCCGCGAGCACCACTTTTCACTATCGAAAAGTCTCCTTGAGGTGGAGAAACCTTTACAGCAAGATCTTCCTCTTTACAGATGTAGAAATACGATAGAGGAAGCAAAAATCACTCTACAGTTGGGCAGCACTTCGTTACTATACGGAACCGTACCGTACACGTACAAAACGTGCTCCTTTTATAGGTGAAAAGGACAGACTCGCAGTCTGTCCAGCCCCGTACCAGTCGACTGCCCTGAGGGCAGTCGACTAGCCCAGCATTAATTGCTGGCCAACGGCTAGTTTCGGGGTATACCAGTCGACTGCCCCAAGGCCAGTCGACTGGTCCGAGGTCGCAAACTTTCTGTGGGTTTTGGCAGTCGACTGCCCTGCCTCACAGCTTATCTCCAGCCACTCCGGACCTTCTCCATCGCGTGTGCCTTCAGGTCTGCTCCCTTGGCTCGCCCCTTGAAGTCCTCTTCCTCTGGCTCTCGTCCCTCGGATGTGCACGCAAGCCTTCCCTTGGCTTGCCTCCATGCCACCCTTCACGTGTGCCCTTGAAGTCCACTTCCCAGCTTGCTCTTGGAGCTCTCCTCCCTCGGCTCTCGTCCCTTGGATATATCCACCGAGTGTGATTCTCCAAGTCCTGTAAACTCAATCACACACATCAAATACAACATAACACTCTAACCTTAAACATATTCAACCACACACATCAAAACCATGATCTTCCAATCATTTAAGGGCCTATTGTCTCAACAATGCCAAGTTGGAGAGTTTTGGCATTATCTTGGAAATTATGGGCAAAATGAGGATTATCATGATAGATGTGTATACTAAAATATTTGCTCTTTTATATATAAGATCATCTTTATTTTGAAAAGAGAATCACAACATCACTAGGTGCTTGTTTATATTAGTACATGCATAAAAGTCCTTTACTTGGCATTGTAGATAACATGGTGTGTAGTGTCACACGGAAGATCATGTTATCAGTCCCTTGCTTAGTATGAGTAGAGGCTACAACCGAGATGGAATTGGACAAGCCATCGGGATGGTTGTAGTGTAATTAGGTGTGGTTAGTCTTGACCATAGAATTACACTAGTGTACTTTGTGTGCATTGAGCAGGACCAAAACTAGAGGTTATCCAATTTGTACTGACATGATAATTGGTTAGGACCTCAGATTTTATTATGGAGTACGATCCCTAAATCCCGATATAATAACGGGCGCATATTATTAATAATTATTTCATTGATTTACCAATGGGTGAGATCTATTCTGTTAGATCGATAGGCACGATAAGTTAGGAAATAATATTAATTATATGGTGTGCTGTTGATTATTGATGGAATCCGTGTCCTGGTGAGTTGGGATGATGATGCCCCCTTGATGAGCTCAAAAGGTTCATCATGTTAAACCCTGCAGGTGGATTTGATCCAACATGATGATAAGGTTGAGTGGTACTAATCAAGGATCCAGAAGTTAATTAATTTGAATTGTCAGAAATTTGAATTAATTAACGGGCATTCGATATCTTAAACACGGGGGGATGGATGACTCATAATATGTGGAGCCCGTATGAAAATATGGGGGTTGATGAGGAAGTTCAATTAAGATCCTTTAGTGGAATGGATCTTAATTAATGGATCGGGTTTAGATCCATTAGTGAGCCAAGATCTAACTCCTCCTCTTGGTCCCTACCTTAGCCCTATATATACTCCATGAAGCCATCAAGAAATAGGTCAATTATGCCTTTTATTTTTCTTCTCCCTTCCTCTCTCTCTCTCCTAGGGCACGGTTTGGCCGGCGGCAAGGGATAAGAGAAGAAGTCAGATTCTTCTCTTCTCCACCTTTCTTCATCACTTGTTGCGTGGTACAAGGAAGGAAGAGGAGTCTCTCATCTTCCTCTTGGCCGGACGCAGCTGTGGTGGCGAGGGAGAGGGTCGGTGGCGGTGCAACCCGTGCAAGGGGTGGCGGCGGCAAAAACCTCCAAGGGAGGTCTTTCCGGCGGTTGGTTGAGGGAGGAGATCATCTCCTTGACTTCTCCTTGGGTCGGCAGCAGCTGTAGAAGGAGGAAGGAGGTGTTGGACGATAGAAGAAGTGTTGGACCTTGGATGGCTAGAGAGGGGGGAGTGAATAGCCAGACAACAAATCTTTCGCTTCTTTGACTTTCTGCGATTAGGGTTAGCAGCAGAAACAAAACAATAGAAAAAACAAACAACAGCAAGGAAACAAACCAGGCGTTAACTTGGGGATTTACAAGGTTCGGGGATAACTTGTCCCTACTCCTTGGCGTGCCCGTAAGGTGGGTGATCCCTTGATCATCGACAGATCAAGCCCCGGAAATCCGAATAAGTATCTTCTCCTTCTCGGTGGAGTAACCTCTCTACAACCGTCTCAGTAGAATAACAGTTAAGCGCTCGAGACAATGAGAAGGATATCTCACACAGATGTAGCACTAGCGCTCAAGCAAGAAGACTATACAGAGAGCTAAACAACCCAGCAAAACACTTTGCTAGTTTTCTGTCTGTTCTTCCGCTCCTCTGCTTCCCAGCTTCTTCTTAAGCCTCTGCTCACCCGGCGCGTCTGCAACCACTGATCAGCTCCGTCATCACTGACCCACTGACCTCTACTGGGCTCAGTCCACTAAAACCTCTTCAGCCGAGCCTCAGGTCTGCCACCAACCTCGCAAGACAGTTGCCAACCCGCGCCAGAAGTCGTTGAATCCAGCGAATGGAAAACAAACAAACCTGACTGAAGCGAAAGTCTCCAATTGACCCTTCTTCTTGGTTTGTGTCATCCCTGTCTCACCTGCACACTCTTCAGAGGATTAGCAAAGCAAATCAATTCATATCAGCAAGGTAACAGCAGGTATCAGAAAGATTCAGAGCGTAATCAGAAGTCTGACAACGTTTTCAAATTAAAGTTATCAGACACTGATCGGTCACTAGACCGATCAGTGAAGACCCTAATCGATCAGGCTCCTGCCTGATCAGTCCAGTGAAACTGTGATCAGTCACACTGACCGATCAGGGATCGAGGATCTAAACCTGTGATCGGTCACACTGATCGATCAGAGATTGGGGATCGGTCACCAGACCAATCCACCAGCTGACTGAGATTTTCGTAGCTCTCTAACCTGATGTCTAACTGATCCCTAACCTGATCGGTCACTTGACCGATCAAGCTATGCCCTGATCGGTCAAAGTGACCGATCAGGTCACCTCTGGACCGATCAGGACCCATCCTGATCGGTCCAGGAGGACCCTGATCGGTCACCTTAATCGATCAGGGTTTTCTCCAGACTCTCTGATCCCTTTCTGATCGTTCACTAGAATGATCAGAAATCACACAAAATGTTTCTATTCTCTCCCTGATCATTCACCAGAATGATTAGACTCCCTGGATCGATCACCAGACCGATCTATTAACAAGGGTACTCGTGCCAACTCCTGATAGGACTCCAGACCGATCCAGTCACTTGGCTGACTCATGCTCAGTCACCTAGCTTCATTCGCTAGGACCCGGCTTCACTCACCGAGATTTCTTTCACCTAGCTTTACTCGCTAGGACCCGGCTTCACTCACCGGGGTTTCCATCACCCGGCTTCACTCACAAGGACCCGACTTCACTCACCGGGGTTTCCATCACCCGGCTTCACTCACCGGGGTTCGTGCCCAGTCCCCGACCAGGACTTAATCCAAATTTACTCAACCAAACTTAAATCAGTGTCAACATGAAAATAACAATCGGGTCAGACTGCATTAACAAGAAGGAGTTCTTCTCTTTGGTTTAGCCGGCGGCAACAAAAACCCTAGTTTTTGTTTGGCCGGTGCAAGGAGAGGAAGAAGAGAAGGCTTAGGCTCTTGTTTGGTGACTTTGGTTCTTGGTAGCTCGTCACCTACACGTCGTCCGGGAGGGAAGGGGCATAAGGTAGAAGGCCGCGAGGTAATAGGGAAGGTATAAATCTCTCCCTAAGCTCCTTATGTTATTTTGTGCCTTTATACTTTGCTTCGTCATTTCATGTGTGTTATTTAATTATTTTTATTATGAATCATAGCTAATAATTAATTAATTGGATCCCGACCGTAAACACAAGAATCGATGATCCACTCGTCGCCTTTTCCGCGGTCGTTCCGTAAGGAGAATTACAAGGCTCGATCTTTGTTATTGGCCGAGTTGTAATTCGTACCGAACGATACGACGACGAGATGGTCGTTGGGAGACGGATCTCCATTCAGATTAATTTTTAATCCGTAGGCATGGAGAGGCCTCTCAAGGACAAACCAAGTTTTCGCTTAGGAAACCCTGCCTATCCATACCCAACAATTGGTATCAGAATTGAGGTTTCTGATTTTGTGTGTTTAGAATTGGTTAATTTTTTACATGTTGCATACATTATATTTTGCTTGATGATATGTGGATGTGCGTAGGCTAACTTTGTGTTGCAGGCGCTGGATTCCAACTTATCATGGCCAAATATTTGATGTGTGTGAATGTTTATGCAATTGTTGTAAATTAATTAATCCTCGGGGTTGACGAGGCTAGGTAGTATTTAATTTTTGAAATTGAATACGGCACATGTTTAGCCTAGCTTTTTGTTTACATTTGATCTAGATTTTATGTACACTCCTTTGTGGAGTATAGGATCAATGATGTAAATAATAAGCTAGTCATCTCAGCTCGGAGATCCTTCAAGGTGGCTTCCGTATAAGGAAGGGAGGTGCAGACGAGGTGACGACACGATTGGAGGCGCATTGGAAGACCAAGGCCATGAAAAGTTGGAAAATCTAGGATTTTCTTTATCATTATGCTGGTTATGGGCTTGTTGTGTGCGTGCCAGTTAAAATTCCTCATAATAAATTACTAAGTGGGAGAGGGACCCTAAGGGTCCCATGGCCTCCATTGCAATCTGACATGTGATGCGAACAAGCCCGTGCGTTAGCTCTGAGTGTCTTCCTCCATAACGGATAGGCTTGTTCTGCGGATTACAAGGTCAGAAAAGATTATAGAAAATTATTGAAGAGTGTATGTACTTCCCCAACGGAAGGTACATAATCCTAAATAATTCTCTTAGTGTCGTGCAATGGTAAATACTTAGATACAAATATTAGTATCCTCCCCAACGGAGTCACTGTTAATAATTTATAGGGCCAAAGTGAATCAACTATTGATCTTACTTGTCAAAAAGTTAGGTTGACAAGATAGTAAGATTGATGGGTAAAATCTTCTCTAACGAATGTAGGATTCATATACGTCCACACTAACGTGGCATGCGAATTCTCGGTGTTTGAGGTGTTGGTTGATTTCGGAATTTTTTTTTTTGAGGAATCAATTTATTTTTTATTTCTAAAGTAGTGACATGATGCTGAACCTTCAGGAGCTCTTCGGGTACCAAAGTTGTGCCGCTAGGCAGTTGGCGATGAAGAATCTGATGACGACCACTATGGTCGAAGGGATACTCGTAAGGGATCATGTCCTGAAAATGATGTCCCACCTCAATGAGATTGAGGTTCTTGGAGGACAAATCAACGGGAAAACCAAGGTTGATATAATACTCCAATATCTGTCTAGGAGTTTTGAGTAGTTCTGGCTCAACTATAACATGAATAAGCATGAGTATACGCTGGGGGAACTGCTAGGAGAACTCCATGCGACAGAGGGCCACTTTCGTCAGAGCTCGCAGGCATTAGTTACATAGAAGGTTTCTAATTCTATGTCGAAAGGCAGGAAGAAGAAGAAACAAGGTGGGTTCAAGAAGGTAGCAACGGCAGCATTGCAAGGACCTCGGACTGGCGTGAAGAAGCCAAAAGGCAAGTGCTTCACGTGTAAGCAAACTGGATACTGGAAGGCGGACTATCCCCGTCGTCAAGACAAAGGTATTTCTTCATGTCTAGTCATTGAAACATGTTTAGCAGTGATATCTACCAGTACCTGGTGTGTAGATACGGGAGCCACTGATCATGTCTGCAATACTCTGTAGGGGTTCCAGGAAACCCGACAGCTGGCTGATGGAGAAATCGTGATCTACATGGGCAATGCTTCGGAGGTGGTAGCAGTTGCAGTGGGAGATTTTTATTTGTCTTTTGAGAGAAATAAAGTGTTGTTTCTGAGAGATTGTTTATATGGACCCTCGTTTAGAAAGAATTTAATTTCAGTTTCTAAGTTAATAAAGGATGGATATTCTATTGCTTTTAATAACAGAGTTGTTATAAAGAGAAATAGAGAGATTATCTGTTCGGGTACTATGGTTGGCAATCTATACACTCTAGAACCAAAGATTCCTACGATGCAAATAGAAGTGAATAACTCATCATCTAACCTAAATAAGAGAAAGGATCCTTCTAAGATGAATCAAACGTATCTTTGGCACCTTAGGCTTGGTCATATTAACCTTAGTAGGATTCAGAGGTTGATAGCTGATGCCCCTTGGGTTCATTGGTGGTGGAAAACTTCTCGACCTGTGAGTCTTACTTGGAAGCTAAGATGACCAAGAGGTCTTTCAAGGCTAAGGGGTACAGGGTCAAAGATGTGTTAGAACTGATTCATTTTGATTTGTGTGGTCCTATGGCCATCCAGGCTAGAGGTGGCTTTGAATACCTTATCACTTTCATTGATGATTATTCAAGGTACAGATACATTTACCTGATGCGCCGTAAGTCTGAATGGTTTGATAAGTTCAAAGAATTCAAGGCTGATGTGGAGAAACATTAAGGTAAAGGTATCAAAACATTACGATCAGATCGTGGTGGCGAGTACCTCTTAGGAGAGTTTAGGACCTACTTATCAGAAGCTGATATTCAGTCCTATCTCACTGCACTCGGTACGCCCCAACAGAACGGTATAGCAGAAAGAAGGAATAGGACTCTTATGGAGGTGGTTAGATCAATGATGAGCTACTCTGACTTATCTGATTCGTTTTGGGGAAATACTCTGGATACGGTCGCGTATATTCTGAATATGGTACCATCTAAGTCAGTCCCTTCTACTCCCATTGAATTTTAGGTTGGGCAAAAGCCTAGTCTAGGACATATTCAGATTTGGGGTAGTCCAGCACATGTGCTAAAGGGAGATACTGATAAGTTGGAATCTCATACAGAAGTACGTTTGTTCGTAGGCTATCCAATGGGAACGAAGGGTGGTCTGTTCTATAGTCCTAAGGATCAAAAGGTAATCGTTAGCACGAATGCCAGATTCCTAGAAGAAGACTATGTGATGAACCACAAGCCCAAGAGTAGACTAGTGCTTGAAGAGTTAAGTGGGGACGTTCCGACCTTAGGACCAACTGTACAAGAGGATACACCACAAGTCACAGCACCGCATGTCACAGAAGATATACAGGTAGTACCTTATCGTAGTGGGAGGGCTGTTAGACAGCCTGAAAGGTTCATGTTTTTGGGAGAGTCATCGAACTTGGTCCCAGGTAAATATGAACCGGATCCCTGGACCTATGACGAGGCCCTCCAAGATAAGGATGCAGATTCTTGGCAAAGAGCAATGAACTCTGAGATAGAATCTATGGATTCTAATCATGTCTGGAAACATGTAGAACCACCTGATGGTGTAAAAGCCATTGGATGCAAGTGGATCTACAAAAGAAAGAGAGGATCAGACGGGAAGATTGAGACCTTCAAAGCTAGGCTTGTTGCGAAAGGGTATACTCAGAAAGAGGGTATCGATTATGAGGAGACCTTTTCGTCGGTAGTCATGCTTAAGTCTATCCGGATTCTCTTATCTATTACAGCTCATATGGACTATGAGGGATGGCAGATGGACGTCAAGACGTCTTTCCTTAATGGAAGTCCATGCCTGAAGGTCAGCAAATATCAGAGTAAGCCTGGACAGGGACATTGGGCTGCGGTAAAGCATATATTGAAATACCTGAGACGGACTAGGGATTATATGCTGGTTTACCGGGCAGACCAATTAGTCCCTGTGGGTTGCACTGACTCAGATTTCCAGTCAGACATGGACAAGAGTAAGTCTACCTCGGGGTTTGTGTTTACTCTAGGAGGTGGAGCCATTGTTTGGAGGAGTGTCAAGCAGAAATGCGTGGCGAACTCCACCATGGAAGTTGAATATGTGGCAGCCTCAGAGGCAGCCAAGGAAGCTGTATGGCTCACAAACTTCATGATGGGCTTGGATGTGATTTCTGGTTTGTCCAGATCTATCACAATCTTTTGTGATAACAGTGGTGCAGTTGCAAACTCGAAGGAACCACGAGCCCATTGTTGGATCGAGAAAGACCGATAGAGGGGGGGGGGGTGAATATCGGAAAACTTTCGGATTTGAATAAGAGTAGGTACGCAGCGGAAATTAAAGGAAAGACATAGAGACGCAATCGATTTACTTGGTTCGGAGCCTGTGTCGACTCCTACTCCAAGGCCCACGGTCGTTGACCGTTTACTTTGGGCAATTCTATATTTGGCGCAAATAAGTTACACAATTTGATTTACAAACTTAAATGCAATAGAATATTAAATAACAAAAATTATGCTCTTCTTTTTACCGACGTCCGGAGTAGGTCGACTCTTTCGGGGCAGCAGGACGTCGTTAGCTCGAGGTGAAGAGTTTTCGGAGCACGGCGTGAGCGTAGAAGAGCGTGGAAGCTTGGGAGCGAAGTTGATGTTGAAGGCTTGGGCGTTGGGTGCTATTTATAGCACCCAGGGGCGCCCTGGACGTCGGGGGCGCCCTGACACGTGTCAAGCGATCCACAAATCGCTTGGTCAACTTCTATCCCGCTCGAACAGGGATAAAGTTTGACCGTGAGGGCGCCTTGGTCGTAGAGGGCGCCTTCGCTGACTTCTTCCGCGCAGAGATCTCGCTGTGGATAAAGCTTGAGCTTCGCAGGCTTGGGCTGGAGGCGCCTTGGCTGCTGAGGGTGCCTTCGCTGACGAAGGCGCCTTCGCTGACGAAGGCGCCTTCGCTGCTGAGGGCGCCTTGCCCAGTAAGCAACTGAAGCTCATTTTGCTTCGCTTGGTTCTGGTTCACCTTGAGGGCGCCCTGGACACTCAGGGCGCCTTACTCAGCTGCTGCCTCACTCCTTTGAGGCTGTCTGAGTTGCAAACACATGTTCCTTCGGTCCTGCATCCAGGGTTAGTCCAAAACACAATAACACAATTAATTATTATTTTATACAGCCTTAGCTGTCTTGGTTCTGACTTTGGTCTCCAAAATGGAACCCTAGGTCGAACCGACGCCTACTGTTCCCACGACGGGGAACACGTCCTCACCTACTCCTCTCGGGAGAATTTACCTGATGCCAACCGCTCCTTTGGTTGGACTTTTGCCTGGCGGTCCTTTGCCAGGGCTTGGATGCCGAGCTGTCCTTTGCCCGGTGCCTAGCAGTCCTTCGCTAGGGCTTTTTAATCTGGCATTCCTTCGCCAGGTGCCTAGCATTCCTTCACTAGGGCTTGGATACTGGCAGTCCTTCGCCAGTTGCCTAGCAGTCCTTCGCTAGGGCTTTGTATCCTGACAGTCCTTCGCCAGTGCCTAGCAGTCCTTCGCTAGGGCTTTGTATCCTGGCAGTCCTTCGCCAGTGCCTAGCAGTCCTTCGCTAGGACTTTGTTTCCTGCACACTTAATGAGCATATTAGATAACAAATAACACTTAACTTTGAATCCTTTGCCAATATCAAAACAAGGTTCGATATGGTGCTTCCTGCACCAACACCCATAAGGCGAATAAACACATAGAGCGTAAGTACCACCTGATATGAGAAATCGTAAAGCGAGGAGAAGTGGATGTCACCAAGATTGCATTAGAGGACAACCTGGCGGATCCTTTCACTAAAGCTCTTCCAGCTAGAGCTTTTGACAAGCATGTGGAGGATATGGGAGTCAGATGTATGGCAGTGAGAGAACAGCAAAGTCTTTAAGTATAAGTGGGAGATTGATTGATGTGTATACTAAAAGATTTTCTCTTTTATATATAAGATCATCTTTATTTTGAAAAGAGAATCACAACAGCACTAGGTGATTGTTTATATTAGTACATGCATAAAAGTCCTTTACTTGGCATTGTAGCAAAAAAAAAAAAAGGTGGAACCGCCACCTTATCGGCCCCCTGGCCCAAGCCTCATAGGAATCCAGAGGGAGGTAAACCACGGTTATCACTGGTGTGGTGAGGCGCCTGGGGTCGAGGGGATTAAAGCCAGTAGCCCAGGGGTTTATCCCAGTTCGCAACAGGCGACCCTTGAACCTGTGACCCCGAAGCAAACGGCCAGGCGCTTTACCATCCGATCCAGCCCGTGGGGGCCCTTTACTTGGCATTGTAGATAACATGATGTGTGGTGTCACACGGAAGATCATGTTATCAGTCCCTTGCTTAGTATGAGTAGAGGCTCACAGCCGAGATGGAATTGGACAAGCCATCGGGATGGTTGTAGTGTAATTAGGTGTGGTTGGTCTTGACCATAGAATTACACTAGTGTACTTTGTGTGGATTAAGCAAGACCAAAACTAGAGGTTATCAAATTTGTACTGACTTGATAATTGGATAGGACCTCGGATTTTATTATGGAGTACGATCGCTAAATCCCGATATAATAATGAGCACATATTATTAATAATTATTTCTTTGATTTACTAATGGACGAAATCTATTCTGTTAGATCGATAAGCCCGGTAAGTTGGGAAATAATATTAATTATATGGTGTGTCGTTGATTATTGACGGAATCCGTGTCCTGGTGAGTCGGGATGATAATGCCCCCTTAATGAGCTCAAAAGGTTCATCATGTTAAACACTGCAGGTGGATTTGATCCAACATGATGATAAGGTTGAGTTGTACTAATCAAGGATCCAGAAGTTAATTAATTTGAATTGTCAGTAATTTAAATTAATTAACGGACATTCGATATCTTAAACACGGGGGATGGACGACTCATAATATATGGAGCCCATATGAAAATATGGGGGTTGGTGAGGAAGTTCAATTAAGATCCTTTAGTGGAATGTATCTTAATTAATGGATCGGGTTTAGATCCATTAGCAGGCCAAGATCCAACTCCTCCTCTTGGTCCCTACCTTAGCCCTATATATACCCCATAAAGCCATCAAGAAACAGGTCAATTAAGCCTCTTATTTTTCTTCTCCCTTCCTCTCTCTCTCTCTCTCCTAGGGCACGGTTTGGCCGGCGACAAGGGATAAGAGAAGAAGTCAAATTCTTCTCTTCTCCACCTTTCTTCTTCACTTGTTGCGTGGTACAAGGAACGAAGAGGAGTCTCGCATCTTCCTCTTGGTCGGACGCAACTGTGGTGGCAAGGGAGAGGGTCGGCGGCGGTGCAACCCGTGCAAGGGGCAGCGGCGGCAAAACCCTCCAAGGGAGGTCTTTCCGGCGGTTGGTTGAGGGAGGAGATCATCTCCTTGACTCCTCCTCGGGTCGACAGCAGTTGTAGAAGGAGGAAGGAGGTGTTGGACGTGAGAATAAGGAGTTCTTCTCTTTGGTTTAGCCAGCGGCAACAAAATCCCTAGTTTTTGTTTGGCAGGCACAAGGAGGGGAAGAAGAGAAGGCTTAGGCTCTTGTTTGGTGACTTTGGTTCTTAATAGCTCGTCGCCCACATGATGTCCGGGAGGGAAGGGACATAAGGTGGAAGGTTGCGAGGTAATAGGGATGATATAAATCTCCCCCTAAGCTCCTTATGTTATTTTGTGCCTTTATACTTTGCTTCGTCATTTCATGTGTGTTATTTAATTATTTTGATTGTGAATCATAGCTAATAATTAATTAACTGGACCCCAACCGTAAACATAAGAACCGGCGATCCACTCGTCGCCTTTTCCGCGGTCATTCGGTAAGCAGAATTACAGGACTCGATCTTTGTGATTGACCGAGTTGTAATTCGTACCGAACGATACGACGACGAGATGGTCGTTGGGAGACGGGTCTCCATTTGGATTAATTTTTAATCCGTAGATATGAAGAGGTCTCTCAAGGACGACCAAGTATTCGCTTAGGAAACCCACCTAGCTATACCCAACATATCAATGGCTTAGCAATGAGTTATTGATACTTAGATAGGAAATCTAGGTATTTTCTTTTGTGCTACTATGCCATGTTTTGTATGCCCTATCACATGTCATGACATCATAATTCATCATTCATATTTTATTATGAAAATATTACATGTCACGTCATACATGCATCATATAGTTATAATATTTTTTAATTCTCATATGATGCATGTCATAGTCATTATCATGCATTAATTTAATTATTATTGAAATTATGGTCATTGGCATTAATTGACATTCTAGGTGAATGATCAAAGTTTATAATGCCTAGGTAGAAATGCATGAACCCTTAGTTTAGGGAGAACATGACTTTCACATCTCACCAAGACCATAAGTTGACTTGAGTTATTTTGATATACATTAGAAACAAGTGAGATGTTAGGGTGATGAATGAAACTTAAGGTGTTGATTAATATGCATCCTATTGAGTTTTAGGTTCATCAAAACACGAATATAAATGAACTCCAATCATTGGGAAAGTTAATGTACAAGTCATGTGCATTTAGCCCAAGGAACATGGTTGGAAATTGCTTTTGAAACCTATTTTGAAGCTATCTTGGAAAACCTTGGTGAAGACTATCGATAGTATTTCGTTATTGTTGTCAATCAACAAAATATTATCTACATATAGCACAAGAATATCACTTCGTTTTCTGTCTCATCACACAAATCTTATCCGTCCTTTGAACAAATCCATATGACTGGATTTATCTCTTCAAAGCGGATGATCCTTATCATAGGTCCAGGGATCCGGTTCATGTTCACCAAGGACCCAGTCCAAAGACTCTCCTAGAACATGAATCCTTTAGATTGACTAACAACCCTCCCACTACGATAAGGAATCCCCTGTGTATCTTCTGTGACTCGAGGTGCAGTGACTTATGGTATTCCTTCTTGTACAGTTGGTACTAATGTCAGAATGTCCCCCTCATAGTTACTAAAGAATAATTTTACTCATGGGTTTGTGGTTTATTGCATAGTCCTTTTACAAGAATCAAACATTCGTACTAACGAATATCCTCTGATCCTTAGGACTACTAAACCACCTTATGTTCCCTTAGGATACCAACGAACAGGTACACTAGATTCCAACTTATCAGTATCTCTTTTCAGCACACGTGCTAAGCTACCCAAATCTGAAAATGTCTTAGACTAGGTTTTCGCTTAGTCTACATTTCTATGGGTTTAGAGACTACTAACCTAGACGGTATTAAGCACATACACTGTTGTATCCAAAGCACATCCCCCGAACAAGATTGGCTTTTCTCATAGTAGCATATCATTGTCCTAACCATTACCTTAAGAGACCTTTTCGTTCTCTGTGTTGTACCGTTCTGTTGGGGCATACCGGGTGCAGTAAATCGGGACTTATTCCCAATCTCTGATAAGTAAGTCCTATAACTATCCCAAGAGGTACTTGCCACTACGATCTAAGCATAATGTCGTCATACTTTTACTTTGATGTTTCTCTGCATCAGACTTGAATTCTTTGATCTCATCAAAGTATTCAGTCTAGCAGTACATCGAGTAAATGCACTTTGACCCTTGAATAATTATTTATAAAATAAACAAAGTCTTCAAGACTACATCTATTCTAGATAGATTAAGGACTTATACTTATCAAGGTGAACCGACTTCTACATACCTTTGGCTCTATGCCCCTAGGCTTGGAAGAGCCTCTTGGTCTTCTTATCTTCCTAGTAAGATTCAAAGATTTTAAGGAAGGCAAGTCTTCCACCACCAACGAACCCAAGGGCTCATTGGCTATCAACCTTTGAATCTTACTAAAGGTTAATAAGACCAAGCCTTAGAGCCTAAAGATATGTTTGGTTCTTCTTGGAAGAAACCTTTCTCTTACTTTAGTTAGATGATAAGTTATTTAACATTTATTTACATCATGGGAGTTTTTGCTTTTAAAATGAACCAATTGCCTTTCTTTGTACTTTAATAGATAATCCTTCTATTCCACTTTAACAATAAAAGCAATAGAATATCTTATTCCAGAAACTGAATAAAGTTCTTTCCAAAAAATTAAGTACATAAAAGCAATCTGTATAAAATCAAAACATTTATCATCCTATTTAAAAGACATAAATGAATAAATAAACTCCCACTGCAAAAGTCATCTCCATAGCCTATCACATGTAGATGGTGATCTCCTCCTCAGCTAGTCGTCGGGTTTCCTGGAACCCCTGCAAAAAGATGCAGACATGATTAGAGACATCCGTATCTACACACGAGGTACCGGTAGATATCACCGCTAAACATGTTACAACAACAAAAGAGAAAAGTATACCTGAATTATTACTCTGACGGCGGGGGCAGTCTGCCTTCCAATGTCCAGATTGCTTGCACACAAAGAACTTGCCTTTTGGCTTCTTTATGCAACTTTGAGATCCCTGTAATCCTGCTACTTTCTTTGCTCCAGCATGTTTCTTCTTCTTCTTTCCTTTCGGTATAGAAGTAGAAACCTCTTGAGCAATGAAAGTCTGTGAGCTCTGAAGAGAATACGCCTCTGCTGCATCGAGTTTTGTTAGAAGTTCTGTCCACGAATATGAACGCTTGTCCATATTGTAGCTTAAGCGAAACTTCTCAAGACTCTTTGGTAGAGATTGGAGGATGAGATCGACCTGGGTTTCCCCATCGATTTGCACTCCAAGGATTTCCATCTCTTTCAGCCAAGCCATCATTTTGAGAGCATGTTCCCTTACGGGCATACCCTCAACCAAGATGGTCGTTGTCAAATTCTTCATGACCTCCTGCCTAGCGGCTCGATTTTAATGTTCGAAGAGTTCATCGAGTTTGGATGTTTTATCACTAGTAATGGAAGAAACCTGATTTTGATGACACTCAGTCGTCTTGTCTGCTTCTAACCATTTCCTAAAATATTCAAACTCCTCTTCATCATTAATCTTGCTAGGTTTTTCGGCATAGAACTCGACAAGATCACATTTGGGTTCCTCGGCAGTGGAGACAAAGTCCAGATTTAATTCCCAATCCATATTATCATTAGGGGTATTTATTTGGTTTTCTCTTACAATTAAAACAAGTGGGTCTAGATCCATTTTAAAACACTTGAGAATCACAACAATCACACACTTTAGATTTTGAAAATAAATTGACTCCTCAAAACAGTAAATTTTCAAAATCAACTAACACCTCAGAACACCGAGAATTTCGCATGCCACGATGGTGTGGACATATACAAATTCTACATTTGTGAGAGAAGGTTTTACCCATTAATTTTACTATCTTGTCAACCTAACTTTATGACAAGTAAAATTAATAGTTAGTCCTCTTCGGCTCTACAAATAATAGCAGTGACTCCGATGGGGAGGATACTATTATTTGTATCTAAGTGTTTACCATTACACGACACTAAGAAAATTATTTCCGATTATGTGTCTTCCGATGGGGAAGTACATACGCTCTTCAATAACTTTCTATAGTCTTTTCTGACCTAGTGATCTGCAGAACAAGTCCATCCGATGGGGAGGAAGGCGCTCAGAGCCGAGGCGCAGATTTGTTCGCATCACTTATCAGATTATAATAGAGGTCATGGGACCTTCAGGGTCCCTCTCCCACTTAGTTATTTACGTTGAGGATTTTCACATGCACACACACAACAAGCACATAAACCAATATAATAAACAAGGAAAAATCCTACATTTTCCAACTATTATGGCCTTGGTCTCCAATGTGCCTCCAATCGTGTCGCCACCTCGTCCACTCCTCCCTATCCTATGCGCAAGCCTCCATGAAGGGATCTTCGAGCAGAGATGACTAGCTACTTATTTACATCCATTGATCATATACTCCACAAAGGAGTGTACATGTATTCTAGATTAAAAGTAAATAAAAGCTCGGCTAAACAGGTGACATATTTAATTACAAAAATTAAATACCTAATTTATGTTGGTGCAGGAAGCACCATATCGAACCTTGTTTTGATATTGGCAAAGGATTCAAAGTTAAGTACTATTTGTGATCTAACATATTTACCAAGTGTGTAGGAACCAAAGTCCTAGCCAAGGGCTACTAGGCACCTGGTGAAGGACTGCCAGGAAACAAAGTCCTAGCGAAGGGCTGCTAGGCACCTGGCGAAGGACTGTCAGGAAACAAAGTCCTAGCGAAGGGCTGCTAGGCACCTGGCGAAGGACTGCCAGGAAACTAAGATTTGGCGAAGGACTGCTTGGTAACGAAGACCTGGCGAAGGACTGCTAGGCACCAGACTAAGGACTTCTTGGGAATCGAAGACCTGGCGAAGGACTGCTAGGCACCGGGCGAAGGACAGCTTGGTACCGAAGACCTGGCGAAGGACTGCTAGGCAAAAGTCCAACCGGAGGAGCCGGTTGGCATAAGGTAAATTCTCCTGAGAGCAGTAGGTGAGGACGCGTTCCCCGTCGAGGGAACAGTAGGCGTCGGTTCGACCTAGGGTTCCATTTAGGAGACCCAAAGTCAGAACCAAGACAGCTACGGCTGTAAAATTCACTAACATGCTTGCTTTGTTTTGTTTGGTACTAACCCTAGATGCAGGACCGAAGGAACGAGTTTCTGCAGCTCAAAACGCCCCAAAGGAGAGGGGCAGCAGCTGGGTTGGGCGCCCGGGAGGTCCCGGGCGCCCTAAGTCAAAGTCAAACAAGAGTTGAGCAAGAAAACGCTTCGGAAGCTCACTGGGCCAGGCGCCCCCAAGCTCCCGAGTGCCCCGGATGCCTCGGGGGCCCTGGGTCCAAGCCAACGAAGCAGATAGAGTTCAAGTCAGCGAGAAGCCAGCAGACTGTGTCAACCCGGGTGCCCCCTGCTTCCCGGGCGCCCCCATCAAACCTCGAGCTCGATCCTGGAGGGATAAAGGCTGACCGAGAGGTTTGCGGATCAAGTGACACGTGGAGGGCGCCCCCAGGTGCACTATATAAGGGGCTCGACCCCCAAGGCTTCGACACACATTCTTCAAACGCCAATATGCTCTTTGACTCAAGCGCTCTGCTCCGGAAACCTCCTATCTTGAGATTCAAGCACCGACGATGACCCTCTGCTTCGAAGTACAATCCACACCGGGCGTCGATAACGAAGAGTTTAATTTTTAGTTTACTGTACTACAACTATAATATTTTTCTATAAACATTTGCGCACATATAGAATTGCCCGCAGTAAACGGTCAACGACCGTGGGCCTTGGAGTAGGAGTCGACCGCGACTCCGAACCAAGTAAAATCGCTTGAGTTCTTGTGCTGTGTTTTCAATTCTGCTGCGTATTCACTTAACCTCGAATCCGAAAAGTTTTTAACGATATTCACCCCCCCTCTATCGTATTCTCTCGATCCAATAATTTAGCCTCGTCAACCCCGAGGATTCAATTAATTTACAAAACACACAATCAATCACATACAACAACAATTAATGTTATAATAGTTGGAATCTAGTGTTTGCAACAAAAAGTTAGCCTACACACATTCAAATATTATCCAGCAATAATAAAGTACATGATAATGTGTAGAAAAATAACTGAATCTTAAACACACAAAACCGGAAACCTCGCTCTGATACCAATTGATGGAAAAATCCCTTGCATGGCTTGGCGGTTTCCTAAGCAACCACGGGGTCGAACAGAAGAGACCTCTCTATGTCTACGGATTAAAAATTTAATCTGAATAGAGACCCATCTCCTAAACAACCGTCTCGTCGTCGTGTCAATTGATTCAAGTCACAACTTAGCCAAAACCAAAGTTAAGGCCTTGTAACTTTCTGAATCAAAAGACCGCGGAAAAGACGACGAATGGATCGCCGGCTTTTGTGTTTATTATCGGGGTCCATGACATAAATTAATTATCATATTAATTAACAAATAATTAATCTATGATAATTAATTAACAACACATGCAATATGATAACAAATATCACATAAAATAATAAGAACAACGAAGGAGCCAAAGAAGAGGTATACCTCGCCTTTTACCTCGCAGTCTTCTACCGTATGACCCTCCCCTCTTGGACATCGTGTGGGCGACAAGCTACCAAGACGCGAAGTCACCGAGGCTTCCAATCAATCCTACTATCTTCTTCCTACCTTTGTGCCAACCTAAAACCCTAGGTTAGGGTTTCACCGTCGGCAACCCTTCAAGGAGGAAGAACTCCCTCTTCTTCCTTGTGTCGTCCACCAAGTAGACCAATGAGGAAGATGATAAAGAAAACAAAGAAGAGATACAAAGATCTGTTAGGATCTTACCGTTTACTAGAGGGGGTGAATAACACTTTTTCGATCTTGTCTTTTGATAACCGTTTTAGTCGTGTTACGGTTTCAATTAATTTTATCGTTTCAAGCACTTTTGCAGTAATAGTTGAATCGAATCGTCTCTCAAGGACCCAATATAATGCATGCACTTCTTCGGTCTATGAAAAATAGTAAATTGCAAAAAAAATAAAAATGAGCTAAACAAAACATGTTTTCTTGGGTTTTGAGGATAACAAAGCAATTAAAATTAACTACAAACTTCTACCTAATAGTCTTAACTATTTGGATTTGAAGTCTAAGCTAATTAAATGTAAAGGACACCAAAAGAACACTAACAAAAAGTAATCAAATCAGCAAGGATTCATGTAACATTCCTGACTAGGAGGCAATAGGTTTCATCACCAAACACACGCGTGGTTGGATCAATTCAACAACCCTTTTTCATTCGAGTAGTAAAAGCTTGAAGATGTGGAAAATTCCTACAAAGACAAGCTGTAAAACTGGGAAACTAAGATGGAAACCTCAATACTAACTGGAAATTGCAATACTAAGCTGGAAAATAGCAGGAATTCGAAAACAAATGAAAGGGAAATGTAAGCTTCGTTCTACAGCAAGTAAGCAAGATAAAAACAATAAAAAGGAAGCTAAAATGAGTTGCTCGGTGGAAGAAACTCTGCTCCGACAAGCCGATTGCTTATCATCCAGAGTAGAGGAGGGAATGGACTGTGGAGACGGAGAAGAAGGCTCATCCAAGCTCTTAATCCCCAGAGAAACCGATCGAACAGCAGCTCCCTTTCTCCATCGCCTCTCCCCTGCGTACCTCTGTGGATGAGATCCGATCCCCCTTCTTTGGCTGCCCTAACCCCCTTTTCTACTCCTCCTTTCCACCCTTGATTTCCTCTGATGAGTGGCCGAGAACACTTGCAAGGAAGCTCCATCAATTGTCGTTGTCAGATCCAAGTGGAGGGTTGTGATGACAAGCGCATCCGATCGCATCTAGACAGCTACTGATCGGTCTGGAGGCTCCCTGATCAGATTGGATGACCCCTGATCGGACTGAGGACCGATCAGGCACCTCCCTGATTGGTCTGAGAACTGATCAGGATCTGATCAGTAGCAGAAGTCTGGCGTCCTTCTGTGCCAGCCTCTTCTGATCGGTCATGGGACCGATCAGACCTTCCCTGATCGGATTGGAGATCAATCAGGGCACCCACAGAACGAATTTTGAGCCCGATGTCATTTTTTTATGGATCCATCCTAGCCCTGGAAGTGCCTTTTTGATACAATGATGCACAAGCTGTCCAAAAAGCAAATAGAATGAAATATGAGTGTAAAAATGCAAGAAGATTAATTAACTAATGAAAATACATCCTATTACTAATTAGGCATCATTTCATAAACAAATGCACCCCAGAGCCCCAAATTCCCTCACTAATTTCACCAAATTTATCCGTCAAATTGATCATTATCACTCCCCCACACCTATTCTTTGCACGTCTCGAGCAAAAAAAAAAGAAAACCAAGTTTATTGACTCAAGCAAGTTTACCTAGCATGGAGGAAATCACATAGTGGTAATTATTCAAGATAATCAAGCCCTTTTGGAACCAAGTCCACATCAATTCCATTCTAACACTAGCTAATTGGTAATGGTGAATTCATCCAAGTCAATAGATCAAGCATGAAACTCTCATAGGACTAGCCCTAACTCTCAAAACTCAATGAGTAGTGGAGTTCCACTCAAGAATCATCATGCCTCTTCACTATCATAAGTTTGCTCACCCCCTAATTTTCATCAAAAGAATGCATATGACACATACAATAAATAGAGCTTATTAATAGAGAAGAAAAAATAAACAAGAAGAATGTTTCTACTACTAAGTGAAGAATTTAGTGGGGCAAGTAAAAGAAAATATTAGATGATAGAACTTGATGAATTAGTCAGCTTGTATGTGAACTCATCTTATATCCCCATTTAAGCAATTTCCTTTGATCTGATTAATTGTATCTGATCGATCTGATGGAAAATATTACTGAATGTGCTGCTCCGTTCTGTGCCACTCTATTGATCGGTCAGGAAATCGATCCAGTTGCCCTTCGAACGGTCTGGAATGCCTCGGATCGATCTGAGCTGCCTCTGATCAATCTGGAGACCGATCAGACTCCTCCCTGATCGGATTGAAGACCGATCAGGGTCTGATCAGAATGGATTTGCAGATTCTAAAAATGTCGTCTCCCTGATTTCTTCTTCTTCCAATCACTAACTCACTTTTAAATTCAATTGGCTACTTGTTCACCATTTTAACTTAGAAAACTAACCACTTCAGTAGCTCTTCCAAATGTTTCTTGCGGCTTTTAAGATTCCAAACTTGTAAAGTTTCTGCAAAGTTGATGATTCAGAAATTTTAGCAGATCCTTCTCTTCTCATTCGGTTTTTCTTGCTAACTAAACAAACTTCTCAGGGAACATGAAGTAAACCACCATAATCGATAAGAGCACAACTATAGAACTGTAGCCATAACCATTGGTCCTACTGAGCTTTAGTGGCTGGGAATTTCTCATAGTCTTCAGGAAAGCTTTAAAACTTCAGAGTTTTCAACTTCTAGCTGCTTACAATATCAAAGAATGACTCCAAGAACTTGAACTGCACTCATTCTAATTTATTTCATTTTTTTTTCTTTTTTTTCTTTTTCTTTTTTTCTGCTTTGTTCTGTTTTTTTCTCTCTATTCTTTTTTTTTCTATTTTTTTTAATATAATAGAGATACCACATAGTTCTTGGAGACTACCTTGCCTTTAGCTTTGAAGCCTTCAAATTCCTCATTCTAGGTCCCAATCAAATCCAAGAGAACCTTGCGCAATCTTCATATCAATTGGATCCAAGGTCAATTTCTTTTCCCCCACACCTAAGATTTTGTCCAACTCAAGAAGCTAATTCATCAAGTTCTTCACCAACTTAGAGGAAAAGAATAGAGTAGAAATAGCAATAGAGGAAGATAATTGTGCAAATGAAAAGAGGAATAACAAAGATCATGATGAATAGCTCTATCATTCCATGTATCATATGCCCCTATGATTCCAAAGAGGAAATGAGCAAGTTCTAAAGTTCCAAAGCATGAATGTTCATCACACAAAAATTAATCTATTGTAGGCAACGAGTGGTCCTCTCTAGGAATAATATCAATCACGCTCAATCCAATATTAGAATCCTTTACCAACCAATAACTATATGCAAGTTGAGAACTAACCAAGGCATGATATCCATGACTCAATGATCTAAATAATTTTCTCACTTCATGATTCCTCCAATGCATAGGAAAAACTTAAGAGAAGTGCTACTTACAACTAACAAAGCAAATTGCGAGAAAATCAAAATGTATGTACAAAAAGGAAAAAGCAAAGAACGGACTCCCCTCTAAGTCGGGTAGATTGCATGGTACAAGTCCATACTCTCCATTCTTGTTCCTTCCATTCCCTCGTGATAATGCTTCAATTGATGTCCATTCACCTTGAAGGTAATGCCCGTCATATCCTGTATCTCAATAGCACCGAAGGAAAGCACATTAGTAACAACAAAAGGACCCTCCTACCTAGACTTCAACTTACCTGGATGCCACTTTAGTCTAGATCTAAACAAAAGCACCTTTTCTCCCAAATGAAACTCTTTTCTCAAAATGTTCTTATCATGGAAAGCCTTGGTCTTTTCTTTATAAATGTGTGAACTCTCGTAGGATTCCAACCTTAGTTCCTCGAGCTCTTGTAGGTGCAACTTTCTTTCTTGCCCAGATTTTTCTAAGTCCATGTTGCAAGCTTTAACTGCTCAATAAGCCTTGTGTTCCACCTCCACTGGTAGATGGCAAGCCTTACCAAAAATAATCCTATAGGGCGACATCCCAATGGGTGTCTTGTAGGCAGTCCGGTAGGCCCATGAAGCTTCATCAAGTCTCTTGCTCCAATCCTTCCGATCTAGCCTTACAGTTTTCTCCAAGATAAGCTTAATCTCCCTATTTAATATTTCAGCTTATCCATTTGTTTCAGGATGATACGAGGTGGACACTTTATGGATCACTCCATACTTGCTTAAAAGCACTTTCATGTGCCTATTGCAAAAGTGAGACCCTTGATCACTGATGATCGCCCTGGGTACCCCAAACCTGCAAAATAGGTGAGCCTTGACAAAATCCGCAACAACAGATGAATCGTTAGTTCTAGTGGGGATTGCCTCCACCCATTTAGACATATAATCCACAGCCAACAAGATATAAATAAATCCATATGAAATAGGAAAAGGACCCATGAAATTGATACCCCAAACATCAAAAATCTCACAAAATATCATGAGTTGTTGAGGCATTTCATTCCTACGTCCTAAGTTCCTAACTCGCTGGCAGCGCTCACAAGTCTTATGGAAGTGATAAGAATCTCTAAACAAGGTAGGCCAATATAACCCTGCATCCAAAACCTTCCTAGCAGTACGTTGAGGACCAAAATGACCCCCACATGCAAGTGTGTGACAAAATGAAAGTACTGACTGGAACTCACAATCAGGAATACATCTCCTAACTACCTGGTCATTGCAAAATTTTCAAAGGTAAGGGTCATCCCACACGTAATACTTAGAATCACTAGCTAATTTATCACGTTGTGCTCTAGAAAAATGTGTAGAAAAGACATGTGCAACCAAATAGTTGACGATATCGGCATACCATGGCACACTGCCTTGCAGCTGCAGAAGATGCTCAAGTGGGAATACATCTGCAACGGGTGTAGGATCTGTCTCCCCCTCAATCCTACTCAGGTGGTCAGCTACTAGGTTCTCTTTCCCGCTCCTATCGCGTATCTCCACGTCGAATTCTTGAAGCAGAAGCATCCATCGAATCAATCTTGGTTTCGAAACCGGCTTCTTTAAGAGATACCTAATAGCTGCATGGTCAGAAAAAATAATCACATGTGAGCACAATAGATATGAACGAAACTTATCCAAAGCAAAAACAATGGCTAAAAGCTCCTTTTCAGTTGTGGTATAATTGGCTTGAGCTGAATCCAGTGTCCGGGGCGCATAACAAATGACGTGCGGCGCTCCATCCACCCTCTGGCCAAGCACTGCTCCCACGGCATGATCTAATGCATCACACATCAGCTCAAATGGTAAACTCCAGTCTAGGGGCCGAGTGATAGGGGATGTGAGAGCCGCCTTCAAGTGATCAAAGGCGTCCTTACAATGCTGATCAAAATGAAACTCCACATCCTTTTGTAGCAAGGTCGAAAGAGGAAGGGCTATCCTGCTGAAATCTCTAATGAATCGTCTGTAGAAACCTGCGTGGCCAAGAAAAGAGCGAACGCCCCGCACGCATACGGGATAAGACAGAGATGTAATACAATCAATTTTTGCAGGATCTACTTCGATACCCTTCCGAGAGATTATATTGTTGATGCAGTCTGGCCCGGTTGTGGTTTTGGTGTTTGACAATGATTTAAGTTTGGTTGAGCGAATTTGAGTTAAAGTCCTGGTCGGGGACTGGGCATGAAATCCCGGTGAGTGAAGCCGGGTCCTGGTGAGTGAAGCCAGGTGATGAAAATCCCGGTGAGTGAAGCCGGGTCCTGGTGAGTGAAGCCAGGTGTTGGAAAAGTCCTAATTCGGAAGGGTTGGGTGAAAAGTCCTAGCTTGGAGGGCTAGGTGAAAAGTCCTAACTTGGAGGGTTAGGTGCAAATTCTCATCCTGGAGGATTAGGTGAAAAAGTCCTAGCTTGGAGGGTCAGGTGCCTAGCTTGGAGGGCTAGGTTGGATGAGTTTCTAACTCGGAAGGGTTGGGTGAAAAGTCCTAGCTTGGAGGGCTAGGTGAAAAGTCCTAGCTTGGAGGGCTAGGTGAAAAGTCCTAACTTGGAGGGTTAGGTGCAAATTCCCAACTTGGAGAGTTAGATGGAAAATCCTTAGCTTGGAGGGCTAAGGTGGATGGAAACTTAGCTTGGAGGGCTGAGTTTAAGTCCCTGGATCGGTCTGGTGACCGATCAGGGATTCTAGCACGCTGCTCCTTCGTGGATCGATCTGGTGACCGATCCAGCGATGACTGATCGGTTGGGTGACCGATCAGGGAGCACACAGTGAGGTTGGGAACCTACTGTGCTGCTCCTGATCGATCTGGTGACCGATCAGGGAGTATGCGTTTCACCCATTGACTGGCTCCTGATCGGTCTGGTGACCGATCAGGGAGCAAGCAGTGAGGTTGAGTTCACTTGCTGAACAGCTCCTGATCGGTCTGGTGACCGATCAGGATCACTGTGCAGATCGTTCTGGTGAATGATCCAGCTTCGCGGGCTCCTCACTAAGATCGATCAGGAAGCTCTCTGATCGATCTGGTGATGACCTGATCGGACTGCTGACCAATCAGGTGACACCCTGATCGGTCAGTTAACCGATCAGAAGGCCTAGCCTGCGAAACTCAGAAATCGCCCAATATAAGGGTGGATCGGTCCGGTGAACGATCCACGACCTGGGATCGGTCCGGTGATCGGTCCAGGAGAATCTCAAAGAAATCGCGATTTCTAATTGAGCGTTGGGGATCGATCAGGACGGAGCCTGATCGGTCTGGAACCAGCCTGATCGATCTGGTGACCCTTTAATTCAAATACGCTGTCAGAAACTCTGATCACGTCTGTTTTCACTGCCGATTCTCTGATACATTGCTGATATATTTTGATATGCATTGCTAAGCCTCTATTGGAGTGTGCAGGTGATAGCAGGTGATTCAATCACTCAAGGAGGGTCAATGGGAGGCTTTCCGTTGAGCAGGTTTGGCTGTTTCTCATTCTCAGGTTTCAACGGGCAACTGACGCAGCTGGCGACTGACGGAGGCTCAGCTGGAGAGGGAGTCTTCAGTGGGCTGAGTGCTCAGGGAGGTCAGTGGGTTCAGGTTGGCTCAATGGATGCTGATGAAGCTTGTGATGGTGAGCAGAGCTTAAGTGATGAAGCTGAGGCAGAGGAGACGAGGCGAGACAGACAGAAAACTTGGGAAGTTGTTGCTGGGCTGTGTTCGTGCTCTCTGTTGCTTTGTGCTTGAGCGATCTTGTTGCATTCCTGTGAGGTTTTTGTGAGTGTTCCTTCTTGTGTGATCTCCTGTACTCAAGTTCCATCATCCGTGAGATCTGTGGAGAGGTTTCTCCACCGAGAAGGAGGCTCTATCTTATCCGGTGTTCACCGGGGCTTGATCTGCCGACGATCATGGGATCGTCCACCTTACGGGCACGCCAAGGAGTAGGGGCAAGTTATCCCCGAACCTTGTACATCGCCGTGTCATCTGGTTTGCTGTGTTTGTTTTGATTTCTGTCTGTTATTTCTGTTTCTGCACTTGTGCTGTTTGTTTCCGCTGCTTAACTCTTGAAGTGCAGAATAGATTTGAAAAGCTCAAAAGTTTTGTGTCCGACTAGATTCACCCCCCCCCCCTCTCTAGCCATCTCATCCCCAACGAGTGGTACCAGAGCTTGGGGCTCTGTTCAAACGGATTAACAACTGAGAGCTTACAACAAGGATGGCAACGAGAGAAGGACTTAGCACAAACCGACCTCCACTCTTTGATGGCACACATTTTCCATATTGGAGATCGAAGATGAAGTTTTACTTGAAGATGAACATCCACACTTGGTTTGCTATCAAGGAGGGTTTTGCTCTTCCAAAGGATAATGAAGGAAAAGAGTTGGATTTATCAAAATGGTCGGTTGAGCAAGTTCGCAAGGGAGAAGCTGATGCGAAAGCTGTGGTGACCTTGCAATGCGGGATGACCAAGGATCAACTAATCAAGGTTAGCCCCTTCACCTCAGCCCAAGACCTTTGGAATAAGCTCATTGAGCTTCATGAGGGCACCCGGGACTCAAGGATAGCCAAGAGGGACCTCCTTCTCAGTCAACTACAGAATTTGACAATGGGAGAAAGTGACACTGTAAATATGCTTCATAGTAAATTCAAAGAAATCCTCAATGGTCTACACTCCATAAATGAGAAGGTAGAGAACCGAGATCTTATTAGGTATGTTCTCAAATCATTTCCTAGGAATGTATTGTGGCCATCCATAGTGGATGCTTACAAGGTTTCCAAGGACTTATCTTTTGTCAAGTTAGAGGACTTATTTTGTGAGATGGAGCTACATGAGATCTCTAACCAAGGCCCCAAGGAGAAAGGGTTTGCTTTTGTGGCAGGAAACAAAAGGAAGAAGAAGATTGATAAGGAGGAGGAGGACATCCACTGTCACGTGGCTCTAGTGGCACTACAAGAGTCAAAGGAGGAGAGTGATGAATCAAGTGACTCCTCAACCGCGCCTTCATCATCTTCGGATGATGAAGAGGTAATTTCTCCCGAGTTAGATAAGTGTTATAGAGCTATCGCATGTTTAACCAAATTGTTAAAGAAATCTAAGGCTAAAGTCAAAACATTAAGGGTGGAGGTAAAAGAATTGAAATCCTCTAAGGTTGAGGACATTAATGATTTGCATGACAAATCCCTTGAGGATGAAAATAAGGATTTGAAGAGCAAAGTTGAAAACCTCAAGAATATTCTTGAGAAGTTTTCAACTAACTCTAAAACTCTAGACATGATACTAAACTCACAAAAAGCGGTTTACAACAAGGTTGGCTTAGGTTACCAACCTAAAGAATCAAGTTTCATGTCATTGATGTCTAGAACCCATTTTAGATCACAAAATAATTCTAGGGTTCAAAAGGTTAGAAAGAAATTGACTAAGGCATGGGTGCCAAAGTCATTCATTGAAGATTCATTAGGTCCAAAAATTTGGGTACCCAAAACCTCTATTTTTCGAATTATATAAGCATTAATTAAGGGGGAGTATCTATCAACATTGGTTGTTGATAATTGGTACTCCAAACCCATGACCAAGGAAAAATTGTCATTCACATGGTGGTTATGGAAAATTCAAATTAAATGTTTTGATCTCCATTGGTTTAGTTCTTATAACAATATGATCTCTTGCCTAGTGATTTATGAAATTTCACTTGAGTAGTGAGAACATTTTCATGCAATGAATGATAGTATATCCATGCTTCAAAATAAATCTACAAGTTTTGGAAAAATTGCATGAAGAGTTTAGATTCACACATAACTTGCTCTTAGCATGAATTGGTTAAAAGAATTGGTTGTGTTGTTGCAATTTGTGTTTTCATGCAAGTTATGATTTATGAAATGTCTTATCTCAAGTCCAAGTATGCCATGATTATCTTGTATGTGTTATAACACATGAATGCATGTTTTTAAAATGTTTTTGAAACTGGTTAAATGAAATAAAAGTATGTCGGACAATCATGTGTTAGAAAGCCTGATCATGTTTTGATACTAATTTGATACAAGCATTATTTGAAAATTTGATCCCATCTTTTGTATCATGAAACTTGATCATGCCTCGATACTGGTAGTATATAGGCATGTTTTGAAATTTAATCATATGTTGATCGCTTTCGAATTTACCATGCTTTCTGGAATCATGCTTTGAACTTTGTAGTCGTAGCTACACTCTCAAGTATGATATGAATCATGTTGCAAGATATGATAATATATATCTTGATTAAGGGAACCCTTAGGACCAAATGGATTAATATTAATTGAATTAGGGTTTAGGAATGGTTGAGATTTGAAACAAAGCTGATTTCACAGTTTCTGAAATTTTGTTTCTGAAACTGAAAAACCATTCTGTATCATCCCTGATCGGTCCACCGACCGATCAAAGGTGCTTCTGATCGATCCGGTGACCGATCAGACCAACTCTGATCAAGGAACTCCCAGATCGTTCCAAATTGATCCAAAACCTCCTCAAACCAATCAATTTTCATCGAATTGTATCAGATTACTGATCATACTGATACACACAAATCTGATACAAACCAAGTCAAATTGAAATATACTTGATCTTCCATTGGTATAAACCTGGTACTAAGGGAGCACAAATTTGTTCAAGTGATACAAACCTAGTACTTAATAATGATTTGATACAAACCTATGTTGGAATGTTCAAATTCATAAGAAAGGATTTGCTGAGTCATGACTCTTATTCTTAATGTCGTGTTTCGGAATTGTTTCTGAAATATCGAATATTAATAGAGTCTACTCCTCGGTTATGGAATGCAAATTGTTAATGCAGTCTGATCAAGAACGTATCAGAGTTTCTGAAATTTTTCTGAAATCTGATCGCTCCCCAGACGAATCAGAAATTTTTCTGTATCACGTAATCAACGAACCTGATCGGTCACGGAGACCAATCAGGACTATGTTTCAGATACATATGCATTCCTTACTCGTCCTGTGAAGCATATACATATTTGACCATGATATACTTGTTAGTGATATGAGAGAAGTGTCCTAAGGCAATCGCCTTATGATTGTAAAATATTTATATTAATAAATGATAATTCACTATTTGAGTATACATGCTTGTGTATTTGATTGGGATCTTAAACTCATCTACTGAATGTCCGCAATACAACTCACAGCATAAGAAAATTTGTGATAGGATCACAACTAGTGATTATCTCTAAATATGCAAATGTGAAGTATTGAAAATTAGATTTTCCGATCAAGAGAAATAAGTCGAATCTGAGTTAATCAGAGGCGCAATGGAAGCTAAAATTGGCTAAGTCTTTTGAAGGCTTATTGGGCGAATTAAATGAGTTTAATTCGCGTTGGTTCGGCTCGGTTTGGGCCGGCCAAAGAGCGTGCCAACCCTCCTTGGTTGGCCGACCACCTAAAGGGAGAAAAACCAATTAATTTTGGTTTAATTAATAAAACAAATCTAGCACGATTTGTTTTATAAATTATGGATAAATAAATTTGTATAAAGAAATTTATATAAATAAATTTATAGAAATTTATTCTTTTTATGGAAGTTAAAATAATCCATGAATTGGTTTATTTTAATTTTATAAAATCAATTATGAATTGATTTTTCCATAATAAGAAAATTTATAAATTTCTTATAAAATTTATTCCATAATAAAAGGAGAGATTAATTAGTTTTATTATAAAGTTAGTTATAATAAAACTTGGTTTAAACGGAATAATTCATAAGAGAATTTATAGGATAAATTTCTTATGATAATTAATTAGTTTTATTATAAAGTTAGTTATAATAAAATTCATAAGAGAATTTATAGGATAAATTTCTTATGATAACTAATTAGTTTTATTATAAAGTTAGTTATAATAAAACTTGGTTTAAACGGAATAATTCATAAGAGAATTTATAGGATAAATTTCTTATGATAACTAATTCCGTTAATTCCGTTAATTCGGTTAAGAGGAGACTTGGCAAGGAAGAAGCAACTATATAAGGAACCATAGGCAAGCCTTGGATTCCTAAGATTTTGATAATCGAAATAGAGCTCTCCCTCTCTCTCTTCTCTTCTCTCCTCCTTCCCCCTCCCTTCCATTAGGGCCAGCGGCCACCCTAGCTTCATTAGGGCCGGCGCCCAACCTACACCAAGGCAAGGTGTTGCCGTGAGCTTCAAGGAGAAGAAGAAACCAACCAAGAAGAAGAAGAAGCGGATCACATCTCCCTCTCTCTCGGAATTCGATTCCGTTACTTCGTTGGTTAGTTTCCTTTTCTTCTCTTGATCTTCTTTGTTGTGCCTATAGAGAATCCAGTAGTTCTCGTCGGCACAAAACTCGTGACTTTGCGAAGTCATCCCGAAGAGAACTCGGCGTGGACGCAAATAGAAGCGGAGCTTCCAAGGGACTCTACGGTTGGATCTCGTCCCTTACTTCGAGTTACGCGAGGTACTTGGTAAATTAGTTTACTTTTCTGCAAAGTTTTATTTTATGATTATGTCAACACACCATAAGATTGCATGCTAGATACGAAGTTAAAATAATTTAGGAAATTATTTTATGCAAATTCTTCCGCTGCACGTAAAAATTTAAAATTTTACGAACTCGTATCCTTGTCGACATGCACCCGGTCCCAACAGTGGTATCAGAGCCGGTTAGTGTTCGACTTAATCATATAATTGTTTTGTGGAAAACTTTGTCATGATCTCAATTTCGGAAAAAAAATTTCAATTATGGAAACTTTCAAATTATAATAAATTTTAGATTTAGGAATTTCAAAGTTTGGAAATCCTCATGAAATTTCGCAAACGTTTGAAATTTTCTATTTTCTGAAATTTTATAATAATTTCGAAAACTTCCCATCTTTGGAAACTTTCCAATTTTGGAAATTTTTCTATTTTAGAAATTTTTCAATTTTTGGAAATATGTAAGTTTTCTTTGTACCAGAAACTTACAATTATTCTGAAAACCTATTTTTGAAATCTCACAATTTTGGGCACTTTATTTTAAGAAAGTCTAGACAAATTCATGGACAGTTAATTGACAATTAAATTTGAATTGGTTTTTTAAATTGACAACAAAATTCTTTATTTTGGATTGAGCCTCGGGGAGCCGTCCAATTTAAAGTTAGTTGTTGTAATTTAATTTCCCAATTTTAATTGAAATTGTCATGTTTGATTTGGATTGAGCCTCGGGGAGCCACCCTTAGAAAATAATTTGTTGTAATTAATTAAATCCATGAATAAAATATGTTTGAAGAGGTGATGCTCTTACATATTGTTGTCTCCAAAATTAATTAGGAAAATGGTTTCCTATAGAGTTTTCTTAAATGAGATTTTCATGAAAATAATATGTAGTTGAATTAAGGGATTTGTCTCTTAATTTAATAAGATTTGATTTAGAGAAATCAAAGTCTTAAAACATATTATTTCTGAAATTGATTATGACAATTTAGGAAATTGTTTCCCAAAACAATTCCTTTAATTAAGTTTGAAATTGGAATTAGGAAATCCGGTTCCTAATTCAATTAATGAGACTTGATAACTTAAGTCACATACATACTTAATTAAGGAAATCGTTAGTCATGACATAATTCTATGTCATGAATGTGCTTAGAAAAGAAAGGATGAGACCCAAAACCCCTTACAAAATATTAAGGCCAACACCTTCCATTAATATGGTTAGAATCGGAGTTTTGTTTCTCGTTTGGGTTGATGGGCACATCCATGCCCGACTTGAACCTCAACATGTTCAAACCATGGAATTAGTTTATGAATAATATAGTTGGAGTCAGAGGTCAATCATTAGTTTTGGTTGTTGGACACATCCAAGTCTGACTAAGCGGTTGAATGAGCTCCAACCATATTAAAGCTATTTCTTGATTAATGGGTCAGCCTTAAGCTTGGAGCATCGATTTGTTGTGCCACAGCCAAGGTTGATGTAAAGAGAGGTGCAGTTGGGTGATATGTATATTGTTACATACTTGTTAATGAGTTAACAACCCAATGATTTATGCAAACATTCAATTAGTTGATAGCATAAAGTGATAGTTACATATATGTGATGTGTAATCGGTATAATTATCTACCTTCATAGCTAAGAAAAACTTGATGGCCACAGTCATGGTTGTTCTCATCTATAGTTGGATATCAACCTATTTGGAGATGTTCCTACGATCTCCCGAATTGATAATAAGGGTGACTCAATTCGCAAAATAAATAGGATTTAATTTATGTATATTGATACATTCTTTAATCATTCTTCTCACATAAGCTCAATTTGTATTTCTAGATTAATCACTCGATCATGTCTTCTCTGAATTTGCGTTCCATTTTGGACACCAATAAACTGACTGGGCCAAACTTCATGGACTGGCTTCGAAACCTGAGGATAGTCCTCAAGATAGAGAAGCTTGCTTATGTCCTTGAAGATCAACTTCCCAACCGTCCTCCTGAAAATGCAACTCTAGACCAGTTTCCTGAGTTGCTCAACCTGCTGAAGACTGTAGAGCCTTCTGTGAAGCAGGATCAAGAGACGGTACTATTAGTTGGTTCCTCGAAGAAAGGTTCTAAGAGGAAGGCCAAAGAACAAAATAAAGGAAAGAAGAAAAAGGCCAAAAAGACTGAAAATATCCTAAAAGGCACTTGTCATCACTGTGGCAAGGAGGGTCACTGGCGAAGAAACTGCAAGGTTTATCATGAGTCCTTGAAAGAGAAGACATCCGATGCCCCATCCTCTTCAAGTATCTTCGTTATTGAATGTCACTCTATTTCCTCAAACACTTGGGTACTTGATACTGGGTGTAGCTCACATATATGTAATGACATACTGGGGCTAAGGAATAGAAGAAGAAATGTCAAAGGAGAAGCGAATTTGCGAGTTGGAAACGGAGCAAAGATTGCTGCTGTTGCCATCGGAACATATTTGCTAAAGCACCCCACTGGACGTATCATAGAATTGGATAATTGTTATTTTGTTCCTTCGTTAATAAAGAACATTGTATCTATTTCATGTTTGAATGAAAAGGGTTATCATTTAACTTTTAGTAACAATTGTTGTTACATAACTTTAAATGGCGTTCTTTATGGGAATGGAATTTTGTGCAATGGCATCTACACGTTAGATTTATCCAGTGACCTTTTCAATATCGAAGTTAGCAATAAACGTGCTCGAATAGATAATCGAATAGACTCCTACAATTGGCATTGTCGTCTTGGCCATGTAAGTAAGAAACGCATGACCAAATTACACCGATGTGGAATTTTGGAATCATTTGAACCCGATTCATTTGATACATGCGAATCATGCTTAAAAGGCAAGATGACTAAATTATCCTTTTCCGGAAAAGGTAATCCAGTGGGAGAATTGCTTGGTCTAATACATACTGATGTATGTGGACCAATGTCAACTCATGCACAAGGAGGCTATTGCTACTTCATCACCTTTATCGATGATCACTCACGATTCGGGTATGTGTTCTTGATGAAACACAAATCTGAAGCCTTTGAGAAATTCAAAGAGTTCAGAAATGAAGTAGAGAAACAGCTTGGCAAAAGTATTAAGATACTTCGATACGATCGGGGTGGTGAATACTTAAGTCAAGAGTTTCAAGATTATCTTAGGGACAATGGGATATTATCCCAATGGACTCCGCCGTATACACCACAGCATAATGGTGTATCTGAGAGGCGCAACCGAACCTTGATGGACATGGTTAGGTCAATGATGAATCATGCAACTCTTCCAAAATCCTTTTGGGGCTATGCACTTAAGACAGCTGTTTACTTGCTAAACAGAGTCCCGACCAAGGTAGTCTCTACTACTCCATATGAGACATGGAATAGTAAGAAACCCCACTTAACTCACCTTAAGATATGGGGTTGTCCTGCTTATGTGAAGCGGATTGTATCAGACAAATTGGATGCTAAGTCTGATAAATGTCTATTTATTGGATACCCTAAGGAAACGAAGGGTTACCAATTCTATCATCTCTTGGAACAAAAGGTGTTTATTTCAAGGCATGCTGTATTTCTAGAAAAAGAATTTCTTTTACAAGAAAATAGTGGGAGTGGCATTGAACTTGATGAAGTTCAAGAAACTCCAATAGACATTACAGAGACACCTAGTCTAGACCCACAACCAATACCTCATAATGATGAGCTATCAGTTGAGCCTAAGACTACACCACCTCTTCGTAGATCTGATAGGACACGCAATATTCCAGAGAGATACGGATTTCTCGTAAGTGAATCGAACGACGTGTTACTCATAAGCGATGACGAACCTATCAGTTATGAAGATGTTCTGAAAAGTTCAGAAAAGGACAAATGGCTTGAGGCCATGAAGTCGGAAATGGATTCCATGTACGAAAACCAAGTATGGGACTTGGTTAACCCACCTGAAGGGATTAAGCCCATAGGGTGCAAGTGGGTTTTCAAGAAGAAAACTGACATGGAAGGTAATGTTGTTACCTTTAAGGCTAGATTAGTGGCAAAAGGATATCGTCAGAAGCAAGGAATTGATTATGACGAAGCCTATTCGCCAGTAGCTATGCTTAAATCCATTCGGATGCTCCTAGCCATAGCAGCTCATTATGATTATGAGATATGGCAAATGGATGTGAAAACAGCTTTCCTTAACGGAAACATGCTTGAGGATGTATACATGATACAACCTGAAGGTTTCACATCGGTTGATAAAACCAAAGTATGCAAGCTTCGACGATCCATATATGGACTGAAGCAAACATCTAGGAGCTGGAACATCCGTTTTGATGAGACAATCAAAAAGTTTGATTTCTCACAAAATCCAGACGAACCTTGTGTGTACAAGAAGGTTAGTGGGAGTGCAGTCGTATTCCTAGTATTATATGTCGATGACATCTTACTTATAGGAAATGATATATCAGTCTTACAGACAGTTAAAAATTTGGTTGTCCAAAACTTTCTCCATGAAAGACCTGGGAGAATCAACCTATATCCTTGGGATTAGAATCTATAGAGATAGATCGAAAAGGTTGCTTGGTCTTTCACAGTCTACATATATAGACCGAGTGCTAAAAAGGTTTAGCATGTCGGAATCCAAGAAAGGTTACCTTCCCATCAGGCATGGGATCAACCTTTCAAAGTCTGTGTCCGCGCACAGAAGACGAGAGGATTTGCATGAACAAGATTCCCTATGCATCCGTGATAGGATCTATCATGTATGCTATGTTATGTACTAGGCCCGATGTATCGTATGCTTTGAGCGTCACAAGCAAATACCAGTCGGATCCAGGAATGGATCATTGGGCGGCTGTTAAGACAATCCTTAAGTACTTAAGAAGAACTAAGGATGTATTCCTAATATATGGAGAAGAAGATATGGTAATACGTGGGTATACAGATGCCAGTTTCCAGACAGATAAGGATGACTCCAAATCGTAGTCTGGATACGTATTTACTTTGAATGGAGGCGTAGTAAGTTGGAAAAGTTCCAAACAAGACACCGTAGCGGATTCCACCACGGAAGCGGAATATATCGCAGCTTCGGAAGCAGCAAAGGAAGCAGTCTGGATCAAGAAGTTCATCTCCGAACTTGGCGTGGTTCCAACCATTGATGATGCAGTGCCGGTTTACTGCAACAACAATGGAGCTATTGCACAAGAAAAGGAACCAAGGTCTCATCAGCGATCCAAACACGTGCTTCGCCGCTATCATCTGATCAAAGAGATTATAAGTAGGAATGACATACAAATTGAGAAAATTTCCACTGAAAGGAATTTAGCGGATCCTTTAACTAAGGTCTTACCTCAGAGCAAGTTTGAGGGTCATGTTAGAGCCTGTGGTATTGGATACCGTAGCGATTGGCATTAGGCCAAGTGGGAGTTTGTTAGTGATATGAGAGAAGTGTCCTAAGGCAATCGCCTTATGATTGTAAAATATTTATATTAATAAATGATAATTCACTATTTGAGTATACATGCTTGTGTATTTGATTGGGATCTTAAACTCATCTACTGAATGTCCGCAATACAACTCACAGCATAAGAGAATTTGTGATAGGATCACAACTAGTGATTATCTCTAAATGTGCAAATGTGAAGTATTAAAAATATCCCTAGTCGATGAATTGATAAAAACAGACACTATCAATTCTGTTGAGACTAGCATGGGTTATTCTCTAATCAGCTGATTCTCACTGGCTGGTGACATTGGGATGTCCGGAGATAAACATGGATGCTAGTTAAGGGAACTAGTTCATTGGAGTGACTAGCTGTAAGACTTCATATGGAATCTATCTATAGAAATGTCAATGAAGTTTTTACTGCGGCTTAAGTGCGATGTTCCTTTGACTTGCGGTGTTCAAGTCATCTTGGTCATGGAGACTTATACTTTAACATCTTAAGCAAGCATCTCCAAGGAGGTGTGGACCCAGGATGATTGGGTATAAGCCGAAGTGCCTGAAGATGTTTGAACAGCCTACAAAGGATTCACCACTCCTTGCGAGGAGATGTATACCCAGGCCTATCGTCGGATTGTTACTCAAAATCTCTGGCCAGAGTATATCATGTTAAGAGTGCAAGTCTCTTAAATACATGAGAGTAATTAGAAATCCAAAGGACGAGAAAGAAACTACTTGGGCTAGGTGTGACATAGTCAGCCTAGTGGGGACTGACACAAATAGACCGTGTCTTGAACCAAGTGGGTATAAGATGGTGAAGGGAATGAGGCACGATTCATTAAAGTTGCTGAAGGGTTTCAGAATAATTTCTTCTGAGGTCAAACCGTTGATCTTTCGATTAATTGGAGATCATGATGTACTACTAGGTGCCACTCATGATCGTTCTATAATTAGTTGATTATAGACGGCCAACATAAATCGAAAGCCTATTTAGTCACACGCACTACGAGTAATCCGAGGGATTTAAAATGAGTTGAAAATTAGATTTTCCGATCAAGAGAAATAAGTCGAATCTGAGTTAATCAGAGGCGCAATGGAAGCTAAAATTGGCTAAGTCTTTTGAAGGCTTATTGGGCGAATTAAATGAGTTTAATTCGCGTTGGTTCGGCTCGGTTTGGGCCGGCCAAAGAGGGTGCCAACCCTCCTTGGTTGGCCGG
>JAGFNQ010006568.1:0-26519 GCA_024364735.1 Boesenbergia rotunda | reverse complement strand
TCGGATCGAAGTATTTTAATACTTTTGCCAAGCTGTTTCTCTACTTCATTTCTGAACCTTTGAATTTCTCAAAGCTTCAGATTTGTGTTTCATCAAGAACACGTACCCGAATCGTGAGTGATCATCGATAAAGGTGATGAAGTAGCTATAGCCTCCTTGTGCAAGAGTTGACATTGGTCCACATACATCAGTATGTATTAGACCAAGCAATTCTCCCACTGGATTACCTTTTTCCGGAAAAGGGTAATTTGGTCATCTTGCCTTTTAAGCACGATTCGCATGTATCAAATGAATCGGGTTCAAATGATTCCAAAATTCCACATCGGTGTATTGGTCATGCGTTTCTTACTTACATGGCCAAGACGGCAATGCCAAGTGTAGGAGTCTATTCGATTATCTATTCGAGCACGTTTGTTGCTAACTTCGATATTGAAAACGTCACTGGATAAATCTAACGTGTAGATGCCATTGCACAAAGTTCCATTCCCATAAAGAACGCCATTTAAAGTTATGTAACAACAATTGTTACTAAAAGTTAAATGATAACCTTTTTCATTCAAACATGAAATAGATACAATGTTCTTTATTAACGAAGGAACGAAATAACAATTATCCATTCTAAGATACGTCCAGTCGGGAGCTTTAGCAAATATGTTCCGATGGCAACAGCAGCAATCCTTGCTCCATTTCCAACTCGCAAATCGCTTCTCCCTTGACGAGTCTTCTTCTATTCCTTAGCCCCTGTATGTCATTACATATATGTGAGCTACACCCAGTATCAAGTACCCAGGTATTTGAGGAAATAGAGTGACATTCAATAACGAAGATACCTGAAGAGGACGGGGCATCGGATGCCTTCTTCTTCAAGGACTCAAGATAAACCTTGCAATTTCTTCGCCAGTGACCCTCCTTGCCACATGATGGCAAGTGCCTTTTGGTTTCTTTTCAGTCTTTTTAGCCTTTTTCTTCTTTCCCTTATTCTGTTCTTTGGCCTTCCTCTTAGAACCTTTCTTCGAGGAACCAACTAACAGAACTGCCTTTTGTTCCTGCTTTACAGAAGGCTCTACAGACTTCAGCAGGTTGACTAACTCAGGAATGGTAGTTTCCAGCTTGTTCATCCGATAGTTCATCACAAATTGCGAATAACTTTTGGGCAAACAACTCAGAATTAAGTCAATACTTAGTTCATGATCCATTGCAAAACCGAGTGTGTTCAGTCGCTCAATGTACCCCAACATCTTTAGACAAACTGCGAGGCAGAAGTGCCTTCTTGCATCTTAGTTGTGAAGAGGAGTCTGGAGACTTCGAACCTTTCGGATCTCGCCTGCTCTTCAAACAACTCATTAAGATGGAAGATGATGGTATAAGCATCCATATGCTCATGCTGCTTTTGCAGCTCAGGTATCATAGAGGCTAGCATGATGCAACTTGCAAGTTCAGAATCGGTCACATGTTTCTGATAGGCCACCAATTGGTCTGGAGTTGCATCTGCTGGAGGATTTGAGGAAGTAGATTTTCAAGGACATAAGCAATCTTCTCTGCCTTGAGGACTATCCTCAGGTTTCGAAGCCAGTCCATGAAGTTAGGCCCAGTTAATTTGTTGGTGTCCAAGATGGAACGCAAATTCAGAGAAGACATGATCGAGTGATTAACCTAGAAATACAAATTGAGATTATGTGAGAAGATTTATTAAAGAATGTATCAACATACATAAATTAAATCCTATTTATTTTACGAATTGAGTCACCCTTATTATCAATTCGGGAGATCGTAGGAACATCTCCAAATAGGTTGATATCCAACCATAGATAAGAACAACCATGGCTGTGGCCATCAAGTTCTTCTTAGCTATGAAGGTAGGTAATTATACCGATTACACATCACATATATGTAACTATCACATTATGCTATCAACTAATTGAATGTTTGCATAAATCATTGGGTTGTTAACTCATTAACAAGTATGTATCATTATACATAGCACCCAACTGCACCTCTCTTTACATCGACCTTGGCTGTGGCACAACAAATCGATGCTCCAAGCTTAAGGCTGACCCATTAATCAAGAAATAGTTTTAATATGGTTGGAGCTCATTCAACCGCTTAGTCAGGCTTGGATGTGTCCAACAACCAAAACTAATGATTGACCTCTGACTCCAACTATATTATTCATAAACTAATTCCATGGTTTGAACATGTTGAGGTTCAAGTCGGGCATGGATGTGTCCATCAACCCAAGCGAGAAACAAAACTCCGATTCTAACCATATTAATGGAAGGTGTTGGCCTTAATATTTTGTAAGGGGTTTTGGGTCTCATTCTTTTAAGCACATTCATGACATAAAATTATGTCATGACTAACGATTTCCTTAATAAAGTATGTATGTGACTTAATTTATCAAGTCTCATGAATTAAATTAGGAACCGGATTTCCTAATTATAATTTCATACTTTATTAAAGGAATTGTTTTGGGAAATAATTTCCTAAATTGTCATAATTAATTTCAGAAATAATATGTTCAAGACTTTGATTTCTCTAAATCAATCTTATTAAATTAAGAGACAAATCCCTTAATTCAACTACATATTATTTTCATGAAAATCTCATTTAAGAAACTCTATAGGAAACCATTTTCCTAATTAATTTTGGAGACAACAATATGTAAGAGCATCACCTCTTCAAACATATTTTATTCATGGATTTAATTAATTACAACAAATTGTTTTCTAAGGGTGGCTCCCCGAGGCTCAGATACCCAAAGAAAAGTAATGTGTTGTAAATCCAATTGGACGCTCCCCGAGGCTCAATCCAATCAAACATGACAATTTCAATTAAAATTGGGAAATTAAATTACAACAACTAACTTTAAATTGGACGGCTCCCCGAGGCTCAATCCAAAATAAAGAATTTTGTTGTCAATTTAAAAACCAATTCAAATTTAATTGTCAATTAACTGTCCATGAATTTGTCTAGACTTTCTTAAAAGAAAGTGCCCAAAATTGCGAGACTTCGAAAATTGATTTTCAGAATAATTGTAAGTTTCTGGTACAAAGAAACTTACATATTTCCAAAATTGGAAAATTTCTAAAATAGAAAAATTTCCAAAATTGGAAAGTTTCCAAAGATGGGAAGATTTCGAAATTATTATAAAATTTCAGAAAATAGAAAATTTCAAACGTTTGCGAAATTTCATGAGGATTTCCAAACTTTGAAATTCCTAAATCTAAAATTTATTATAATTTGAAAGTTTCCATAATTGGAAAAATTTTCCGAAATTGAGATCATGACAAAGTTTTCCACAAAACAATTATTTGATTAAGTCGAACACTAACCGGCTCTGATACCACTGTTGGGACCGGGTGCATGTCGACAAGGATACGAGTTCGTAAAATTTAAAATTTTTACGTGCAGCGGAAGAGTTTGCATAAAATAATTTCCTAAATTATTTTAACTTCGTATCTAGCATGCAACCTTATAGTGTATCGACATAATCATAAAATAAAAGTTTGCGAAAAGTAAACTAATTTACCAAGTACCTCGCGTAACTCGAAGTAAGGGACGAGATCCAACCGTAGCGTCCCTTGGAAGCTTCGCCTCTATTCGCGTCCACGCCGAGTTCTCTTCGGGATGACTTCGCAAAGTCACGAGTTTTGTGCCGACGAGAACTACTAGATTCTCTAAGGCACAACTAGAAAGATCAAGAGAAAGATAGAAACTAACCAACAAGAAGAACGGAATCGAATTCCGAGAGGAGAGGAGTCGCTATCCGCTTCTTCTTCTTCTTGTTCGGGTTCTTCTTCTTCTGTGGCTCACGGCAACACCTCCTTGGTGGTGATGGGCGCCGGCCCTAGGGAACTAGGGGGCCGGCCCTAGAGAGCTAGGGGCGCCGGCCCTAAGGAAGAAGAAGAGAAGGAGGAGAGAAGAGAAGAGAGGGAGAGAATAATTAATCTCTTAATTACTCAATTGGAATTAAGGGCTAGCCTTTGGTTCCTTTATATAGTAGCAACTCCTTTGCTAAGTCTCCCTCTAAACCGAATTAACGGAATTAGTTATAAGAAATTTATCTTATAAATTTCTTATTGCTTATTCTTTTAAGCTAGTCTTATTATAAACAATTTATAATAAAAAAATTAGTTATCATAAGAGATTTATCCTATAAATTCTCTTATGAATTTATTATAACTAACTTATAATAAAACTAATTATTTATCATAAGAAATTTATCCTATAAATTCTTATGAATTAATTCCGTTTAAACCAAGTCTTTATTATAAACTAATTTATAATAAAACTAATTCTTCTTCTCTTTAATTATGGAATAAATTTTATAAGAAATTTATAAACTTTCTTATTATGGAAAATCAATTCATAATTGATTTTATAAAATTAAAATGAACCAACTCATGGATTATTTTAATCTTCCATAAAAGAATAAATTTCTATAAATTTTATTTATATAAATTTCTTTATACAAATTTATTTATCCATAATTTATAAAATAAATCGCGCTATATTTATTTTATTAATTAAACCAAATTAAATTGGTTTTCTCCTTTTATTGGCCGGCCACCAAAGAGGGGTTAACACCCTTTTGGTCGGCCAAACCAACCCGGACCGTCGCGAATTAAACTCATTTAATTCGCCCAAAAAGCCTTCAAAAGACTTAGCCATTTTTAGCTTCCATTGCGCCTCTGACTAACTCAGATTCGACTTATTTCTCTTGATCGGAAAATCCAATTTTCAACTCGTTTTAAATCCCTCGGATTACTCGTAGTGCGTGTGACTAAATAGGCTTTCGATTTATGTTGGCCGTCTATAATTAACTAATTATAGAACGACCATGAGTGGCACCTAGTAGTACATCATGATCCCCAATTAATCGAAAGATCAACAAGTTGACCTCAGAAGAAATTATTCTGAAACCCTTCAGCAGCTCTAATGAATCGTGCCTCATTCCCTTCACCACCTTATACCCACTTGGTTCAGGACACGGTTAATGGTGTCAGTCCCCACTAGGCTGACTACGTCACACCTAGCCCAAGTAATGTCTTACTCGTCCTTTGGATTTCTAATTACTCTCATGTATTTTAGAGACTCTCACTCTAAACATGATATGCTCTGGCCAGAGGCTTTGAGTAACAATCCAACGATAGGCCTGGGTATACATCTCCTCGCAAGGAGTGGTGAATCCTTTGTAGGCTGTTCAAACATCTTCGGGCACTTCGGCTTATACCCGATCATCCTGGGTCCACACCTCCTTGGAGATGCTTGCTTAAGATGTCAAAGTATAAGTCTCCATGACCAAGATGACTTGAACACCGCAAGTCAAAGGAACATCGCACTTAAGCCGCAGTAAGATCTTCATTGACATATCTACATGTAGATTCCCATATGAAGTCTTACAGCTAGTCACTCCAATGAACTAGTTCCCTTAACTAGCATCCATGTTTATCTCCGGACATCCCAATGTCACCAGCCAGTGAGAATCAGCTGATTAGAGAATAACCAATGCTAGTCTCAACGGAATTGATAGTGTCCGTTTTTATCAATTCATCGACTAGGGATATTTTCAATACTTCACATTTGCGCATTTAGAGATAATCACTAGTTGTGATCTCATCACAAATTCTCTTATGCTGTGAGTTGTATTGCGGACATTCAGTAGATGAGTTTAAGATCCCAATCAAATACACAAGCATGTATACTCAAATAGTGAATTATCATTTATTAATATAAATGTTTTACAATCATAAGGCGATTGCCTTAGGACACTTCTCTCATATCACTAACACCCAGCAGCCCTTCGCCAGGTCTTAGACTCCTAGCATCCCTTCGCCAGGTGCCCAGCAGCCCTTTGCCAGGTCTTCAGGTTTCGATGCCTAGTAGTCCTTCGCTAGGTGCCCAGTAGCCCTTCGCCAAGACATCGTTCTGCACACTCAGTGAGCACATTAAATCACAATAACATCTTATCTTTTGAACCCTTTGCCAATATCAAAACCCAGGTTCGACTTAGGTGCTGCCTGCACCAACAATCTCCCCCTTTTTGATTTATGGCAACCCGGTTCAAAAAGTTAAGTTTAAACAAAAACAGGTAAAATTCCAATTTCATTTCCTCCCCCTAGAAGGAATCTCCCCCTAGATTTTTCAAAGGTTCGCGGGGTTTGAAAAAGTTTCTAAGTCTAAAAGGGAAATTATCTTTCAACACTTAGAATCTTTTCCAAAAAAAGGTAAGTTTAGAGAATATTTTCCAAAAAAGATTTTTGGATTGGAAAACAATGTAAGTTAGAAATTATTTTCCAAAAACAATTTTTGAGTTGGGCACTTGGAAAATTTACACTTTAGAAAATTTACAGGATAAACCCTAAACCCATATATCAAAAACAAATAAATATAGCAGAAACAGGATAATTAGATTGCATAAAAGCTAAATAATAAATTGCATAAAAGTGAAATTATTTTGCTGTACTGACCCAATTCAGGATATGAACTAAACCAAATCAGTTTCTTTTAGGGTCCTGTCTAACCCAATTAGCTACTTACTAACTGTTATTAGACAGTAGTTTTACTGGGGTTAGTCAAGTTAAGTGTTCTGTTCAAGTTAGTTCTTCTAAACTTGACACTTAACTTGATTACTGTGTAGTTTGTATTTAGTGCCCCAATTACTGCAGATGCACTTACTTAAAGCATCTTGAATTAAGGCAAAGACCTAAGCATCTCAACCCATTCTAGGTTATCAATCAAAAGAACCCTAAGGTGCTTGTGAGATGCTGGCTTCTAAATCTATAGGTGCATACAGTTCTAGGGTTAGGGCCTAGGCTAAGTCCATTTGCGAAAAAGCCCTAGTTTTGAAGGGGGTATTTTTTTGAAAATAAAACTAAGTCGAAAAATGTTTAAAATTTTCAAAACTAACTAAAATTTGATTTTGAAAATATTTAAAAAAATTTTAAAGGCTGAAGTAGTAGAAAAACCAAAAAGCACAGTAAACCTATTCTACCAAGTGTAATCTTAACTGCCTTCTTAGTGAACTGAACTCAGACTCAGGTAGGGGTTTGGTGAATATGTCAGCTAAGTTACATTTAGAGTCTACATACTTAAGGACTATCTCACCCCTGGCTACATGATCTCTTACAAAGTGGTGCTTAACTTCTATGTGTTTAGTTCTGGAATGTTGGATTGGGTTTTAGTTAGATTAATTGAGCTTATATTATCGATAAAAACTTGGGTTTGGGTGTAATTGAGCTGAAAGTCCTTAAGAGTGTGCATCATCCATAAAAGTTATGCTACACACTCTCCTAAGGCAACATACTCAGCTTTAGTTGTGGATAGAGCCACACAGTGTTGTTTTCTGCTGCACCAACTTACTAGACTCTGTCCTAACAGTTGGCAGCTTCCACTTGTGCTCTTTCTATCTAATTTACAACCAACATAGTCAGAATCCGAGTATCCTGATAAATCAAAGGTTGAGGTCCTAGGATACCAAATCCCTACATTTAGGGTGCCCTTAACGTATCTTAGTATTCTTTTTAGGGTTGCTAAGTGTGTTTCCTTAACACAGGTTTGGTATCTTGCACACATCCCTATGGCAAAAAGAATATCAGGTCTGCTGGCTGTAAGATACAGTAGACTACCTATCATACTTCTATAGAGTTTAAGGTCTACTGGTTTACCATTAGGGCCACTATCTATTTTTATATTAGTGGCCATGGGGGTACTTATGCTTTTAGAGTTGTCCATCTTAAATTTCTTTATTAACTCTTTAGCATATTTGGATTGATGGACATAGTTTCCATCCCTAGTTTGTTTAATTTGTAAGCCTAGGAAAAAGTTTAGCTCACCAACTAAGCTCATTTCAAATTCATTTTCCATTATTTTAACAAATTCTTTTAGAAAGTTTGAGTTGGTGGACCCAAAGATTATGTCATCTACGTAGATTTGGGCAATAAATATATCTTTTCCTAGGGTTTTAATAAATAAGGTTGAGTCAATTTGTCCTTGTTTAAATTCTTTAGAAATTAAGTAAGTTGACAAGCGTTCATACCAGGCCCTAGGTGCTTGTTTTAGTCCATATAATGCTTTAGTAAGTTTGAACACGTGGTCAGGTCTTTCTAAGTCTTCAAACCCAGGGGTTGTCCTACATAAACTTCTTCTTTAATGAATCCATTTAAAAAGGCTGACTTTACATCCATTTGGTATAGCTTAAATCCTTTATGGGATGCAAAGGCTAATAACATCCTAATAGACTCAAGTTTAGATACTGGGGCATATGTTTCGTCGTAATCTAACCCTTCTACTTGGCTGAATCCCTTCGCTACTAGGCGGGCTTTATTTCTGACTATTTCTCCTTGATCATTTAGTTTATTCCTAAAAACCCACATAGTGTCAATGATGGATTTGCCTGCAGGTTTAGGCACTAGTTCCCAGACTTGGTTCCTCTCAAATTGGGCTAATTCTTCTTGCATAGCTATGATCCAATCAGGATCAGGTAGAGCTTCATTTATAGTCTTAGGTTCTATTTTTGAGATCATTGCTATTTGACTAAGGTTTCTATAGGAGGATCTAGTCCTGACTCCTAGAGTTGGATCACCCACAATTTGATCGGTTGGGTGACTAAGTCTGGGTTTCTTGGATTTTCTAGAACTTGGTTCAGCCTCAGGTCCGGCTGGTCGGTTTGGTTCACTATTTGATTCAACTCTTTGAGTTGGTTCAATTATTGGTTCAATGATTGGTTCATTTGATTCACTAGTTGGTTCAATGGTTAGTTCGTTTATAGGTTCAATTAAAGATTCACCAATTTGTTGATTATCTTCTTGATCAGTGTTTGATAAAGTTATATTTGGATTTGAATTACTTTCTTCATCAAATATTAGATTGGTTGTTTCTTCGATTTTCTTGGTTTGGTTGTTGTAAACCCTATAGGCTCTACTTGTTGTTGAGTATCCTAAGAAGACGCCTGGGGTTGACTTAGACTGGAATTTTCCTAAGTAGTCTTTGGTGTTTAAGATATGGACTTTGCATCCAAAGACCCTTAGGTAGTGTAGATTTGGAAGTCTATGTAATATAATTCATAGGGTGTTTTGTTGTGTCGTTGTTAATCAGGACCCTATTTTGGATGTAGCAAGCCGTACTAATTGCTTCTGCCAATATTGATTTGCTAAATTAAATTCATTGAGCATAGCCCTAGCGCTTCCTGTAGTGTTCTATTTTTCTTTCGACTATCCCATTTTGTTGGGGGGTTCTAGGACATGAAAATTCATGTATATACCCATTTACCTTACAGAATTCCTTGAACCATTGATTTTCAAATTTTCCCCCGTGGTCACTCTAAGTCTTTTGATTTTAGTATCGTTTTGATTTTCAATTAATTTACATAATTCATTAAGTAGGTTTAGGGTTTCATCTTTGGTCTTTAGAAACCTAACCCAGGTAAACCTAGAGTAATCATCAACTATTACTAAGTAGTATCGGCTTCAGCTTAGTGACTTGGCTCCATGTGAATCAAATAGGTCAAGGTGTAGGAGCTCAAGTGTGGTTTGAGTTAGATCAGATGGAATTAGTTTGTGATTAGATCTGGTTTGTTTACCTTGATTGCAAGATTCACATATTAGGTTTTCATGATTTTTAATCTTGGGAATACCTTTAATTAAGCCAAGTTGGGTGATTTTTGAAATAGTTCTTAGGTAGGTGTGACCTAGTCTCTTATGCCAGAGGTTTGATTGTTCTAACTGGGTTAACATGCATTTAGGTACTAGGGGAAGGTTTATAGTGTACACATTATTCTTTCTAGTGCCCTTAAGCATGATTTCTGAGCCTTGTACATTTCTAATCAGGCAGTTAGAATTGTTAAAGGTAACTATATAACCAGAATCACACAACTGACTTATGCTAAGCATGTTAAAATTGAATTGTTCAACCAAGAGCACTTTCTTAATAATAAAGTTAGGTTTGAGTTCAATATTACCTGACCCAATTACCTTGAGTGTAGCATTGTTGCCAAATGCCACAGAGCCTAGGTTCTTGAGCTTGAGTTTGGTGAATTTCAATTTATCTCCAGTCATGTGTCTGGAGCAACCGCTATCCAACATCCATTGGTCCAAATCTTTATGTTTCTACACATAAAGAGTTTTGTTGATTTAGATCCAATTAGAATCAGGAATAGCCTAAATTGATTTTCACAACCTAGTCTGTCTCACCGAAATCTAGGGTTTTCAATCACGTTAGCCTTATAGGTATTGTGAGACAGGTTTTGATAAAAGAATTTTTGAAAAAAATGATTTATTTTGAAAATCTTAATTAATTTTGAAAACAGTTGAATTTATTTTGAAAAGAATGTTTAAATCTACAAGTAATTGAAAATTTGTGTTAGATTTAAATTTTACAAAGACTAATTTGAATTTAAATTTCAGAGATTGGCTTCCAGGTCTTGGTGAGGCACTAGGCCTTCTTTGGTCGTAGCCTTATTGGATCATCAACCCTTTCCTTGACAAAGCCTTTCAATGGAATTTCATTTTCAAGATTATTCTTTGAAAAATTCTGGTCTAACTAGTTTGGGTCTTAGATCGGTAGCTTTGGCTAGTTTCACCAGTCTAACGAGACCAAGTATACTTGACCTTATTAGAATTGGTTTCCCTAACGTACTATCATCTCACCTCCTCCCAATACTATGTTATCAAATTTCAGTTAAGTTGGTTTGGTCCTTAAACTAACCATTCCTAAGTCTAAGCATGATAAATTGCAGAAATTAATAAAACAAGCAAACAAGCAAATTGCAAGCAAGAATTGAATTTTATCTAATAATGACTATTGTTTTCAATTTAGCTCCCCCTGGACTATAGCCACGATAATAGTTTGGCAAGATGTGAATCTTGTCCTTGGGGATCCAATATTGGTTTGATCCAGTTTGTTTGTTCAGGCATAGTTTTGGTACCCATGCCTGAACTTTGGTCTAGACTGGTTTAGTACAGCAAAGTAGGATCTTTGTCGAGACTTGGTTCTATAACCTAGTCCGGATCGATTTAGAACTGATTTCTATTTTTCAAGAATCATATCAAGATTCTTGGAACCAAAAGTAAATCGTTCTAATGCCGATCTAAGATCCTTAACCTGAATTTTCAGGGAGGAATTCTCTTTCTCAAGTTTTTCAACTTCAGTAGAGGTTCCTTCTTGAACCTTCTCAGTTAAGGGTTTAGGGTCAGCTCCCTCTTTCAGGAGTTTTACTTCCTGTCGGAGGGATTCGATTCGGAGTTTGGCTTTCGCCAAATCTCGAGAAAGATAAGATATTAACTCGTTTAATTGACTTCTAGTAAATCCACATACCTTGATTTCGCCGTCCTCTGAGAATGTTAGTCTGCCGTCGTCCTTTTCTGATTCTGACTCGGTCTGGACTTCTTCTGAGGCGGTTAGTGCGAGTAGGTTTGATTGTGGGACCTCTTCTTCTTCTTCGGAGGAGGACTCGTCCCACATTGCCTGAAGTGCCTTCTTCTTTCTTCTATTCTTTTTGATCTCCTTTAGGTTCGGACACTCCGTCTTGTAGTGACCTTTCTTCTTGCACTCGTAGCAGGTCACGTTGGGCTTGTTCTTTTCGTTTGCGGGTTCAGCTGGTTCATCCTTTCTTCTACTGGTTCTTCGTTTGTTGGTTTGGTTCTTTAATTCTTTGTAGTAGTTTCTTGCCAGTCGAACTAGCTTAGGTCTATCTCCTTCTTCGTCTTCTGAGTCTGAGTCTGAGTTAGACTCGGGTTCAGGTTGAGGCTTTTTCTTTGTTATCCTTCCAGTTGTACCTGCCACAAAGGCAATACCTTTCTCGGCCAAATTACAGTTAGTTTGTTCATGTAATTTGAACTCAGAGAACAATTCATCTAATTTAACTTTTGAAAGGTCCCTTGAAACCTTGTATGCATCTACCATAGATGCCCACAATGTGTTTCTAGGGAAAGCATTTAAAGCGTACCTTATTAGGTCATGGTTATTTATCTTGTGACCGATGGTGTGCAGTCCGTTCATCAGTTCCTGGATTCGGGCGTGAAGCTGAGCTGTTGTTTCGTTGTCGGTCATTTTAATTGTATACAGCTTGTTCAGGAGGAGGTCCCTCTTGCTGATTCGAGTGTCTGATGTTCCTTCGTGCAGCTCGATCAGTTTCCCCCACAGCTCCTTGGCACTGTTGAAGGGACCCACTCGGTTCAACTCCTCTTTTGTTAAGCCGCATTGGAGGGTTCAGCTGGGCCGCCTTTGCATCAGCTTTAATTCTCCGTTTCAGAGCGGTGTCCCACTCTGTGTAGGTTTGAGGTACTCCTTCAGCATTTCTCAGAATCTCCAGTCCGGACAGGATGATTATCCACATGTCCACCTGAGTTTTCAGGTGGACCTCCATTCTGCTCTTCCAGTAGGAGAAGTCCTCCCCACTGAAGAGAGGTGGTCTTGCGGTGCTGAAGCCTTCTTGCATGGCCATTTTATCTGAAATGTAAACTAAGCAAACAAAAGAATATCCCAAGACTAGGTCTTGGATTAGTAGTGCGGAAAAGAAAGAAAGAAAATATTTGTCGAGGGGTGTTGCACCAACCTCGATTAACGAGAAGAAAAATAAAAAAAGATTAAAAAAAATTTCAAAAAAAATCCGAAAATTTTCAAACTGGTGGTTGCACCAAATTTGAACTTCCCCGCTCTGATACCACTTGTTGGATCGAGAGAAACGATAGAGGGGGTGAATATTGTAAAACATTTTTCGGATAAATAATAGAGCAAGTACGCAGCAGAATCAAAACAATCGCGAACACAGGTAGTTTTACTTGGTTCGGAGCCTAGGTCGACTCCTACTCCAAGGCCCACGGTCGTTGACCGTTTTCTGCGGGCATTTCTATAAGTGCGCAAATCAGTTTACAAGATTGAATTTACAAGTATAGCAAAGTAAACTTTAAAAAGAAAACTCTTCTTTTACCGACGTCTGATGTAGGTTGTCTTTTCGGAGCAGCGGGACGTCGTTGGCTCTTGAGTCTTGAGTCGGGAGGTTTCCTGAGTAGAGCGCGAGAGCAGAAGAGAGTGTATGTGTTGGAAGGAATGATTGTTGAAACGTTGGGGTCGAGGGCCCTTTTTATAGCACTTGGGGGCGCCCAGAACGTCGGGGGCGCCCCCCCACGTGTCAGCCGATCCGCTTCCGTCTCGGTCAGCTCTGATCCCTTAAAACTCGGGATCAAGCTTTGACGGGGCGCCCAGAACACTGGGGGCGCCCGGATTGACCGGGTCAAACCTCATCCGTTTGGCTTCTCGCTGGCTTGCTTCATTAGCTTCACCTGGGGGCGCCCGGGAGCATGGGGGGCGCCCGGAAGCACGGGGGCGCCCCGCCCATAAGCTGCCGAAGCTCACCTTGCTTTACTTTGTTTTGTGTTCACCTTGGGGGAGCCTGGGACACTCCGGGCGCCCTGGTCAGCTGCTGCCTCACTCCTTTGAGGCTCTCTGAGCTGCAGACACTCGTTCCTTTGGTCCTGCATCCAGGTTTAGTCCAAAACAACATAAAGCAATAAGATGTTAGTTTATACAACCTTAGCTGTCTTGGTTCTGACTTTGGGCCTCCGAAATGGAGCCCTAGGTTGAACCGATGCCTACTGTTCCCTCAACGGGGAACGTGTCCTCACCTACTCCTCTCGGGAGAATGTACCTGATGCCAACCGGCTCCTCCGGCTGGACTTTTGCCTAGCGGTCCTTCGCTAGGTCTCGGATACCAAGCTGTCCTTCGCCCGGTGCCTGGCAGTCCTTCGCCAGGTCTTCAGCACAAAGCTGTCCTTCGCCTATGGCCTAGCAGTCCTTCGCTAGGTATTTGTATCCTGGCATTCCTTCGCTAGGGCTTTGTATCCTGGCATTCCCTCGCCAGGTGCCTAGCTGTCCTTCGCTAGGTCATTGTATCCTTGCATTCCTTCGCCAGGTACCTAGCAATCCTTCGCTAGGGCTTTGCCTGCACACTTGGGTAACATGTTAGACACACAATATACCTTAACTTTTGAACCCTGTTGCGATTATCAAAATATAGATTTGACTTGGGTGCATTCTGCACCAACAACGTGATAGCCGGAGGTTATCCGGGGAGTGATCCACCGACGGATTCTTGGATTAGTCGCTCGACCGGGGTGGATACCAAGTAAACACTTTTTGTTAGCGTTGTTTGTTTGTTCATTATTGTTTCCGCTGTGCAACTAACAACGCAGGTACGAGATCCAACCCAAAAATCGCTATTCACCCCCCTCTAGCGAACACAAACGATCCTACAAAAGGATCCGCTAAATTCCATTCAGTGAGAATTTTCTCAATTTGTATATCATTCCTACTTATAATCTCTCTGATCAGATGATAGCGGCGAAGCACATGTTTGGATCGCTGATGAGACCTTGGTTCCTTCGCTTGTGCAATAGCTCCATTGTTGTCGCAGTAAACCGGTATTGCTTCATCAATGGTTGGAACCACACCAAGTTCTGAGACAAACTTCTGGATCCAGACTGCTTCCTTTGCTGCTTCCGAAGCTACAATATATTCCGCTTCTGTGGTAGAATCCGCTACGGTGTCTTGCTTGGAACTCTTCCAACTTATTGCGTCTCCATTCAAAATAAATACGTATCCAGACTCAGATTTGGAGTCATCCTTATCTGTCTGGAAACTGGTATCTGTATACTCACGTATTACCATATCACCTACTCCTTATATTAGGAACACATCCTTAGTTCTTCTTAAGTACTTGAGGATTGTCTTGACAGTTGCCCAATGATCCATTCCTGGATCAGACTGGTATCTGCTTGTGACGCTCAGAGCATACGATACATCGGGCCTAGTACATAACATAGCATACATGATAGATCCTATCACGGATGCATAAGGAATCTTATTCATGCAAATCCTCTCGTCTTCTGTGCACGGACACATAGACTTCGAAAGGTTGATCCCATGCCTGATGGGAAGGTAACCTTTCTTGGATTCCAACATGGTAAACCTTTCTAGCACTCGGTCTATATATGTAGACTGCGAAAGACCAAGCAACCGTTTTGATCTATCTCTATATATTCTAATCCCAAGGATATATGTTGCTTCTCCAAGGTCTTTCATGGAGAAAGTTTTGGACAACCAAATTTTAACTGACTGTAAGACCGATATATCGTTTCCTATAAGTAATATGTCATCGACATATAACACTAGGAATACGACTGCACTCCCACTAACCTTCTTGTACACACAAGGTTCGCCAGGATTTTGTGAGAAATCAAACTCTTTGATTGTCTCATCAAAACGGATGTTTCAGCTCCTGGATGCTTGCTTCAGTCCATATATGGATCGTCGAAGCATGCTTACTTTGGTTTTATTAACTGATGTGAAACCTTCAGGTTGTATCATGTATACATCCTCAAGCAGGTTTCCATTAAGGAAAGCGGTTTTCACATCCATTTGTCATATCTCATAATCATAATGAGCTGCTATGGCCAGGAGCATCCGAATAGATTTAAGCATAGCTATTGGCGAATAGGTTTCGTCATAATCAATTCCTTGTTTCTGACGAAATCCTTTTGCCACTAATCTAGCCTTAAAGGTAACAACATTACCTTCCATGTCGGTTTTCTTCTTGAAAACCCACTTGCACCCTATGGGCTTAATCCCTTCAGGTGGGTTAACCAAGTCCCATACTTGATTTTTGTGCATGGAATCCATTTTCAACTTCATGGCTTCAAGCCATTTATCCCATTCTGAAATTTTCAGAACATCTTCATAACTGATAGGTTCATCATCGTTAATGAGTAACACGTCGTTCGATTCACTTATGAGAAATCCGTATCTCTCTGGAATATTGCGTGTCCTATCAGACCTACGAGGAGGTGGTGTTGTTTTAGGTTCAACTGATAGCTCATCATTATGAGTTATTGGTTGTGGGTCTAGACTTGGTGTCTCTGTAATGTCTATTGGAGTTTCTTGAACTTCATCAAGTTCAATGCCACTCCCACTGTTTTCTTGTAAAAGAAATTCTTTTTCTAGAAATATAGCATGCCTTGAAATAAACATCTTTTGTTCCAAGGGATGATAGAATTGGTAACCTTTCGTTTCCTTAGGGTATCCAATAAATAGACATTTATCAGACTTAGCATCCAATTTGTCTGATACAGTCCGCTTTACATAAGCAGGGCAACCCCATATCTTTAGATGATATAAATGAGGTTTCTTACTATTCCACATCTCATATGGAGTAGTAGAGACTACCTTGGTCGGGACTCTGTTTAGTAAGTAAACAGCTGTCTTAAGCGCATAGCCCCAAAAGAATTTTGGAAGAGTTGCATGATTCATCATAGATCTAACCATGTCCATCAAGGTTCGGTTACGCCTCTCAGATAGACCATTATGCTGTGGTGTATATGGCGGAGTCCATTGAGACAATATCCCATTGTCCCTAGGATAATCTTGAAACTCTTGACTTAAGTATTCGCCACCCCGATCGGATCGAAGTATCTTAATACTTTTGCCAAGCTGTTTCTCTACTTCACTTCTGAACTCTTTGAATTTCTCAAAAGCTTCAGATTTGTGTTTCATTAAGAACACATACCTGAATCGTGAGTGATCGTCGATAAAGGTAATGAAGTAGCTATAGCCTCCTTGTGCAAGAGTTGACATTGGTCCACATACATCAGTATGTATTAGACCAAGTAATTCTCCCACTGGTTTACCTTTTTGGAAAAAGGGTAATTTGGTCATCTTGCCTTTTAAGCATGATTTGCATGTGTCAAATGAACTAGGTTCAAATGATTCCAGAATTCCACATCGGTGTAATTTGGTCATGTTAGTAATATGAGAGAAGTGTCCTAAGGCAATCGCCTTATGATTGTAATCATTTATTTTAATAAATGAAAATTCACTATTTGAGTATACATATTTGTGTATTTGATTGGGATCTTAAACTCATCTACTGAATGCCCACAATACAATTCACAGCATTAGAGAATTTGTGATGGAATCACAACTAGTGATTATCTCTACATGTGCAATTGTGAAGTATTGAAAATATCCCTAGTCGATAAATTGATAAATACAGACACTATCAATTCTGTTGAGACTTGCATGGGTTATTCTCTAATCAGATGATTCTCACTAGCTGGTGACATTGGGATGTCCGGAGATAAACATGGATGCTAGTTAAGGGAACTAGTTCATTGGAGTGACTAGCTGTAAAACTTCACATGGTAGTCTATACATCGACAGGTCAGTGAAGTTCTTACCGCAGCTTAAGTGCGATGTTCCTTTGACTTGTGGTGTTCAAGTCATCTTGGTCATGGAGACTTATACTTTAACATCTTAAGCAAGCATCTCCAAGGAGGTGTGGACCCAGGATGGTTGGGTATAAGCCGAAGTGCCCGAAGATGTTTGAACAACCTACAAAGGATTCACCACTCCTTGCAAGGAGATGTATACCCAAGGCCTATCGTCGGATTGTTACTCAAAGCCTCTGGCCAGAGCATGTCATGTTTAGAGTATGAGTCTCTTAAATACATGAGAGTAACTAGAATCCGTTGGACGAGAAAGATATTACTTGGGCTAGGTGTGACGTAGTCAGCCTAGTGGGGACTGACACACATAGACCGTGTCCTGAACCAAGTGGGTATAAGATGGTGATGGGAATGAGGCACGATTCATTATAGCTGCTGAAGGGTTTCAGAATTATTTCTGAGGTCAACCGTTGATCTTTCAATTAATTGGGGATCATGATGTACTACTAGGTGCCACTCATGATCATTCTATAATTGGTTAATTATAGACGACCAACATAAATCGAAAGCCTATTTAGTCACACGCACTACGAGTAATCCGAGGGATTTAAAATGAGTTGAAAATTGGATTTTTCGATCAAGAGAAATAAGTCGAATCCGAATTTATCAGAGGCGCATCGGAAGCTTAAAATGGCTAAGTCTTTTGAAGGCTTATTGGGCGAATTAAATGAGTTTAATTCGCGAGGAGGCGGCTTGGTTTGGCCGGCCAAAGAGGGCCCCCAACCCCTTTGGTTTGGCCGGCCACCACATGGAGGGAAACCAATTTATTTGGTTTAAATTATAAAATAAATCAAGCGTGATTTGTTTTATAAAATTATGGATAAATAAATTAATTTATATAAAGAAATTTCTAGAAATTTATTCTTTTTATAGAAATTAAAATGAACCATGAATTGGTTTAATTTTAATTTATAAAATCAATTATGAATTGATTTTTCCATGATAAGAAAATTTTATATAAATTTTATTCCATAATTAAAAGGAGAGATATATTTGTTTTATTATAAAGTTAGTTATAATAAAACTTGGTATAACGGAATAATTCATAAGAAAATTTATAAGATAAATTTCTTATGAAAATTTATTCCGTTAATTCCGTTAAAAGGGAGACTTGGCAATGGAGAGGCTACTATATAAAGGAACCAAAGGCAAGCCTTGAATTCCAACAATTAATCAAGAGATTAAGAAGCTCTCTCTCTCTCCCTTAATCTCTCCCTCTCTCTCTCTAGGGCCGGCGCCCACCCTACATATTCATAAGAAATATGTAAGTTTTCTTTGTACAAAAAACTTACAATTATTCTGGAAACCTATTATGAAATCTCACAATTTTGGGCACTTTCTTTCAAGAAAGTCTAGACAAATTTATGGATCATTAATTGACAATTAAATTTGAATTGGTTTTAAATTATTAACAAAATTCTTTATTTTGGATTGAGCCTCGGGAAGCCGTCCAATTTAAAGTTAGTTGTTGTAATTTAATTTTCCATTTTGAATAAAATTGTCATGTTTAATTTGGTTACGCCTCGGGGAGCGGACCAAATTGGATTTACGACAAATTACTTTTCTTTGGGTATCTGAGCCTCGGTAGAAAATAATTTGTTGTAATTAATTAATCCATAAATAAAATATGTGATCAAATCTTGGAAATTTGGGATAATTTCCTTATTTGATTTTAGAGGTGATGCTCTTACATATTGTTGTCTCCAAAATTAATTAGAAAAATGGTTTCCTATAGAGTTTTCTTAAAAGAGATTTTCATAAAAATAATATGTGGTTGAATTAAGGGAATTGTCTCTTAATTTAATAAAATTTGATTTAGAGAAATCAAAAGTCTTAAACATATTATTTCCGAAATTGATTATGACAATTTAGGAAATTGTTTCCCAAAACAATTCCTTGAATAAAGTATGAAATTAGAATTAGGAAATCCGGTTCCTAATTTAATTAACGAGACTTGATAAATTAAGTCACATAAATACTTTATTAAGGAAATCGTTAGTCATGACATAATTATATGTCATGAATGTGCTTAGAAAAGAAAGGATGAGACCCAAAACCCCTTACAAAATATTAAGGCCTACACCTTCCATTAATATGGTTAGAACCGGAGTTTTGTTTCTCATTTGGGTTGATGGACACATCCATGCCCGGCTTGAACCTCAACATGTTCAAACCATGGAATTAGTTTATGATTAATATAGTTGGAGTCAGAGGTCAATCCTTAATTTTGGTTGTTGGACACATCCAAGCCTGACTAAACGGTTGAATGAGCTCCAACCATATTAAAACTATTTCTTAATTAATGGGTCAGCCTTAAGCATGGAGCATCGATTTGTTGTGCCACAGCCAAGGTCAATGTGAAGAGAGGTGCAGTTGGGTGCTATGTATATTGTTGCATACTTGTTAATGAGTTAACAACCCAATGATTTATGCAAACATTCAATTAGTTGATAGCATAAAGTGATAGTTACATATATGTGATATGTAATCGGTATAATTACCTACCTTCATAGCTAAGAATAACTTGATGGCCACAGCCATGGTTGTTCTTATCTATGGAAGGATATCAACCTATTTTGAGATGTTCCTACGATCTCCCGAATTGATAAAAAGGGTTATTCAATTTGAAAATAAATAGGATTTTATTAATGTATGTTGATACATGCTTTGTCATCTTCTCACATAAGCTCAATTTGTATTTCTAGGTTAATCACTCGATCATGTCTTCTCTGAATTTGTGTTCCATTTTGGACACCAATAAACTAACTGGGCCAAACTTCATGGACTGGCTTTGAAACCTGAGGATAGTCCTCAAGGCAGAGATGCTTGCTTATGTCATTGAAGATCAACTTCCCAACCGTCCTCCAGAGGGTGCAACTCCAGACCAGTTAGTGGCCTATCAGAAACATGTGACTGATTCTGAACTTGCGAGTTGCATCATGCTAGCCTCTATGGTACCTGAGCTGAAAAAGCAGCATGAGCATATGGATGCTTATACCATCATCTTCTATCTTCATGAGTTGTTCGAAGAGCAGGCGAGATCCGAAAGGTTCGAAGTCTCCAGACTCCTCTTCACCTCTAGGATGAAGGAAGGCACTTCTGCCTCACAGTTTGTGTTAAAGATGTTGGGGTACATTGAGCGACTGAACACACTCGGTTTTGCAATGGATCATGAACTAAGTATTGACTTAATTCTGCATTGTTTGCCCAAAAGTTATTCACAATTTGTGATGAACTATCGGATGAACAAGCTGGAGACTACCATTCCTGAGTTGCTCAACCTGCTGAAGACTGTAGAGCCTTCTGTAAAGCAGGATCAGAAGACAGCACTGTTAGTTGATTCCTCGAAGAAAGGTTCTAAGAGGAAGGCCAAAGAACAGAATAAGGGAAAGAAGAAAAATGCCAAAAAGACTGAAAAGAAACCAAAAGACACTTGCCATCACTGTGGCAAGGAGGGTTACTGGCGAAAAAACTGCAAGGTTTATCTTGAGTCCTTGAAGAAGAAGGCATCCGATGCCCCATCCTCTTCAGGTATCTTCGTTATTGAATGTCACTCTATTTCCTCAAATACCTGGGTACTTGATACTGGGTGTAGCTCACATATATGTAATGACATACAGGGGCTAAGGAATAGAAGAAGACTCGTCAAGGGAGAAGCGAATTTGCGAGTTGGAAATGGAGCAAAGATTGATGCTGTTGCCATCGGAACATATTTGCTAAAGCACCCTACTGGACGTGTCTTAGAATTGGATAGTTGTTATTTTGTTCCTTCGTTAACAAAGAACATTGTATCTATTTCATGTTTAAATGAAAAGGGTTATCATTTAACTTTTAGTAACAATTGTTGTTACATAACTTTAAATGACGTTCTTTATGGGAATGAAACTTTGTGCAATGGTATCTACACGTTAGATTTATCCGGTGACGTTTTCAATATCGAAGTTACCAACAAACGTGCTCGAATAGATAATCGAATAGACTCCTATACGTGGCATTGTCGTCTTGGCCATGTAAGTAAGAAACGCATGACTAAATTACACCGATGTGGAATTTTTGAATCATTTGAACCCGGTTCATTTGATACATGCGAATCATGCTTAAAAGGCAAGATGGCCAAATTACCCTTTTTCGGAAAAGGTAATCCAGTGGGAGAATTGCTTGGTCTAATACATACTGATGTATGTGGACCAATGTCAACTCTTGCACAAGGAGGCTGTTGGTGCAAGTTGCATCAATGATGTTCTCCATTATGTGTTTTAATGTTTGACAATGTACTTAAGTCAGTAATGTTGGTGCAGATTGCACCCAAGTCAAACATGTGTTTTGATATTGGCAAAAGGGTTCAAAAGTTAAGGGTTAATTGTTATCTAACAAGTCTCTTGAGTGTACAGGAAAAGCCCTAGCGAAGGAATGCTAGGCTCTGGCGAAGGACTACCAGAATGGACAAGCCCTAGCGAAGGAATGCTAGGCACTGGCGAAGGACTGCCAGACAAGAAAAGCCCTAGCAAAGGACTGCTAGGCTCTGGCAAAGGACTGCCAGAATGGACAAGCCCTAGCAAAGGAATGCTAGGCACTGGCGAAGGGCTGCCAGAAGAAAAGACCTAGCGAAGGGCTGCTAGGCACCAAGCGAAGGGCAGCTTGGTAACTCAAGACCTGGCGAAGGACTGCCGGGCAAAAGTCCAACTGAAGGATCCGGTTGGCACCAGGTAAATTCTCCCGAGAGGAGTAGGTGAAGACGCGTTCCCCTTGAGGGAACATTAGGCATCGGTTCGACCTAGGGCTCCATTTTGGAGACCAAAGTCAGAACCAAGACAGCTGAGGCTGTATAACCTATTATTTTATTGTTTTATTGTGTTTTGGACTAACCCTGGATGCAGGACCGAAGGAACGAGTGTCTGCAGCTCAGAGTGCCTCAAAGGAGTGAGGCAACAGCTGACCAGGGCGCCCGGAGTGTCCCGGGCGCCCCCATGGTGAACACAAAACACAACAAGACAAGAAAGACTTCGACAGTACATAGCCAGGGCGCCCCCGCTGTCCCGGGCGCCCCCATTGCAAAACAACTCTGCCGCGTCTGCGCTACATGCCCAGGGCGCCCCCGCTGTCCCGGGTGCCCCCAGCGCACAGGGTGGCGCAAACCTTACCGAGGAGAGCTCAGCGCTGCGGATAAGGTTTGACCGGTCAACCAGGGCGCCCCCAGCGTCCAGGGCGCCCCAGTCAAGGCCTTATCCCGAGGATTAAGGGATAAGTCGACGACCGCGCCTCTTGTGGATCTGCTGCCACGTGGGGGGGCGCCCCCGTCGACCAGGGCGCCCCCAGGCCCTATATAAAGGGCCCTCGACCCCCTTCTTCAAGTATCAAGTTTTTCGACGCTTCTACGCTCTTCTGCTTCCGCGACACACTCCAGAAATCTTCCAACTCAAGCTGACGACGTCCCGCTGCTCCGAAACTTCGATCTACACCGGACGTCGGTAACGAAGAGCTCTGTATTTAAATTTTACTATTCTTCCTTCTTGTAAAAACTATTTGTAAACTTTGCGAACTTATAGAATTGCCCGCAGAAAACGGTCAACGACCGTGGGCCTTGGAGTAGGAGTCGACCCAGGCTCCGAACCAAGTAAACCGACTGTGTTTGCATTGTTCTGTTTTTCTTTTATTTCCGCTGCGCACCCGCTCTTTTTAAAATCCGAACGATTTGCGATATTCACCCCCCCTCTCTCGCATTTCTCGATCCAACAAATGGTATCAAAGCGGGGAATTCAAACTTGGTGCAACCACCAGTTTGAAAATTTTTTTCGAATTTCTTTAATTTCTCTCTCTCAATTTTTTTTAAAAAATTTTCGTTCGAATTTTTCTTTCAAGGTTGGTGCAACACCCCTTGAAATTGTCTTTATTTCTTTTCTTCCCGCACTACTAATCCAAGACCAAGTCTTGGAATATTCTTGTTTTCTTTTTTTGCTATTTCAGAACAAATGGCCATCCAAGAAGGCTTTAGCACCGCCAGACCTCCACTTTTCAGTGGAGAAGACTTTCCTTACTGGAAAAGTCGAATGGAGGTCCACCTGAAAACCTATGTGGATAATCATCCAGTTTGGACTGATGATTCCCACAAATGCTGATGGCGTACCACAAAACTACTCAGAGTGGGACACTGCCCTCAAACGCAAGATTGAAGCAGACGCCAAAGCAACTCAGACTCTTCAATGCGGACTGACAAAAGAGGAGCTGAACCGCGTAGGCCCCTTCAACAGTGCAAAGGAGCTATGGGCTAAACTAATCGAGCTCCACGAAGGAACTTCAGATACGAGGATCAGCAAACGGGACCTGCTACTGAACAAGCTCTTCACCATCAAAATGGCAGATAACGAGACAGCAACCCAGCTTCATGCCAGAATCCAGGAATTGATGAACGGTCTTCATGCAATAGGTCACCAGGTTCAAAACCGTGATCTTATAAGGTATGCCCTAAACGCATTCCCTAGGACCACCTTGTGGGCATCTATGGTAGATGCATACAAGGTCTCTAGGGATCTTTCAAAAATTAAGTTAGATGAGTTATTCTCTGAACTTGAACTGCATGAACAAACTAACTGCAATTTGGCCGAGAAAAGTATAGCTTTCTTTGCAGGGAAAACAGGAAGAATGACTAAGAAGAAAACTCAAGCTGAACCCGAGTCTACCTCAGATTCAGAAACAGAAGATCAAGAAGAAGATCAATCTGAACTGGTCCGGCTAGCTCGAAGTTACTACAAAAAGTTGAAGAACCAAACCAACACACGGAGAACAAGCCGAAGAAACGATGAACCAGCTGAACCAGCAACTGACAAACACAAGCCCAACGTAACCTGCTACGAATGCAAGAAGAAGGGCCACTACAAGACTGAGTGTCCAAGTCTAAAGGAGTCCAAAAAGACCAGAAAGAAGAAGGTACTCCAAGCAACCTGGGACGAGTCTTCCTCAGAAGAAGAAGAAGAAGCACCCCAGTCCAATCTTCTAGGCCTGACCGCTTCGGATCAAATCGAGACTGACTCAGACTCAGACCGGGACGACGGCAAGCTGACATTCTCCGACGACGGCGAAATAAGGGTAACAGGTTTTTCGAAATTACAATTGAATTCGCTTATTTCCTATCTATCCCGAGATTTGGCGAAAGCCAAACTCCGAATCGAGTCCCTCCGACAGGAAGTAAAACTCCGGAAAGAGGGAGCTGATTCTAAATCCTTAACTGAGAAACTTCAGGAAGGGACCCCTGATCAAGTTGAAAAGCTTGAATCAGAGAATTCCTCCCTGAAAACTCAAGTTAAGGACTTAAGAACAGCTTTAGAACGATTCACTTCTGGTTCCAAGAATCTTGATCTGATTCTGGGAAAATAGAAGTCCGTTCTAAACCGATCCGGACTTGGCTATAGAACCAAATCTCGGCAAAGATCTTACTTTGCTGTACTGAACCAGTCAAGACCTAAGGTTCAGGCATGGGTGCCAAAACTGTGCCTGACTAAACCAACTGGTTCAAATCAATTTTGGATCCCAAGGACAAGATTCACATCTTGCCTAACCCATACAGAGGCTTTAGTCCAGGGGGAGCCAAAATCAAAACAATTTTTATAATTAGATAATTTTTAATTGATTGATTGTTTGTTTATTTAATTTTTGCAAATTGCCATGCTTAGATTTAAGGAATACCTAGATTTAAGGACTAGATTACTTGAAACTTGAAAACATAGTATTGGGAGGAGGTGAGATGATAGTACGTTGGGGAAACCAACTCTAATAAGATCAAGTCTACTTGGTCTCTTTAGACTGGTGAAACCAGCCGAAGCTACCGATCCAACACCCAAGCTAGTTAGACCAGAAAATGACCTAATTTAATTTGAAAATGAAATTTCATTAAAAGACTTTGTCAAGGAAAGGGTGGATGATCCCATAAGGCTACGGCCAAAGAAGGCCTAGTGCCTCGCCAAGACCTGGAAGCTAATTTCTGAAATTCAAATTCAAATTATCTTTTGTCAAATTCGAATCTAACTCAAGTTTCAAATAATTATAGATTCTAATCTGTTTTAAAAATTTCTACATCTTAAACTTATTTCTTTTTCAAAAATCACTTAATCTATTTTTCAAAATTTCTAAACTTATTTGGTTTCAAATCTGTTTTCAAAACTAAAATAACTTTTTCAAAATAAATTAAAATTCCTTTTCAAAATTAATTTTTACCCTCAAACCTGTCTCACAAAAACCTTAAGGTTAACGTGATTGAAAACCCTAGACTGGGGTGAGACAGACTAGGAAGTGAAACTCAATTCAAGCTATCCCTGACTCAAATTGGATCCAAATCACCGAAAATCCTTTATGTGTAGGAACATAAAGATTTGGACCAATGGATGTTAGATAGCGGATGCTCCAGACACATGACTGGAGACAAATTGAAGTTCACCAAACTCAAGTTCAAAACCTGGGCTCAGTGACATTTGGAAATAATGCTACACTCAAGGTAATTGGGTCAGGTAATATTGAACTTAAAACCAATTTCATTATTAAGAAAGTTCTATTGGTTTGAAGACTTTAGTTTTAACCTACTTAGCATAAGTCAGTTATGTGACTCTGGTTATTTAGTTACCTTCAACAATTCTAATGCTGATTAGAAATGTACAAGACTCAGAAATCATGCTTAAGGGCATTAGGAAAATAATGTATATACTATAAATCTTCCCCTTGTACCCAAATGCATGTTAACACAGTTAGAACAATCAAAACTCTGGCATAGGAGGTTGGGTAATACCAATCTAAGAACTATTTCAAAAATTACCCAACTTGGCTTAATCAAAGGTATCCCCAAAATCAAACTGAAAACTAATATGTGAATCTTGTAATCAAGGCAAACAAACCAAGTCTAGTCACAAATTGATCCAATCTGATCAAACCCAAACCACACTTGAGCTCCTACACCTTGACGTACTTGATTCACATGGAGCCAAGTTCACTAAGTGGAAACCGATATGCTTAGTGATAATTGATGACTACTCTAGGTTTACCTGGGTCAGGTTCTAAAGACCAAAGATGAAACCTGAACCTGTTTAACAACTTTTGTAAATTGATTGAAAATCAAAATGACATCAAAATCAAAAGACTTAGGTCTGACCACGGGGGAGAATTCGAGAATCAGAGATTCGAAGAATTCTATAAAATAAATGGATATAAACACGAATTTTCGTGTCCTAGAACCCCCCAACAAAATGGCATAGTAGAAAG
>JAGFNQ010006567.1:200347-271252 GCA_024364735.1 Boesenbergia rotunda | reverse complement strand
AAGATTTGGGTGAGACAGACTAGGCAGTGAAACTCAATTTAAGCTATTCCTGACTCTAATTGGATCCAAATCAATAAAACTTTTTATGTGTAGGAACATAAAGATTTGGACCAATGGATGTTGGATAGCGGTTGCTCCAGACACATGACTGGAGATAAATTGAAATTCACCAAACTCAAGTTCAAGAACCTAGGCTCAGTGGCATTTGGGAACAATGCTACACTCAAGATAATTGGGTCAGGTAATATTGAACTTAAATCTGACTTTGTTATTAAGAAAGTGCTTTTGGTTGAAAACTTCAATTTTAACTTACTTAGTATAGGTCAGTTATGTGATTCTGGTTATATAGTTACCTTCAACAATTCTAACTACCTGATTAGAAATGTACAAGACTCAGAAATCATGCTTAAGGGCACTAGGAAAAATAATGTATACACTATAAACCTTCCCCTAGTACCTAAATGTATGTTAACTCAGTTAGAATATTCAAATCTCTGGCATAGGAGACTAGGTCACACTAGCCTAAAAATTATTTCAAAAATCACCCAACTTGGCCTAATTAAAGGTATTCCTATAATTAAAAATCATGAAAACCTAATATGTGAATCATGTAATCAAGGTAAACAAACCAGATCTAATCACAAACTAATTCAATCTGATCTAACTCAAACCACACTTGAGCTCCTGCACCTTGACCTATTTGATTCACATGGAGCCAAGTCACTAAGCGGAAACCGGTACTGCTTAGTAATAGTTGATGATTACTCAAGGTTTACTTGGGTTAGGTTTCTAAAGACCAAAGATGAAACCCTAAATCTTTTTAATGAATTCTGTAAGTTAATTGAAAATCAAAATGATGCTAAAATCAAAAGACTTAGGAGTGACCACGGGGGAGAATTTGAAAATCAACGGTTCGAGGAATTCTGTAAGGTAAATGGGTATTTACATGAATTTTCATGTCCTAGAACCCCCCAACAAAATGGGATAGTCGAAAGAAAAAATAGAACTTTACAGGAAGCCGCTAGGGCTATGCTCAATGAATTTAACTTAGCCAACCAATATTGGGCAGAAACAATTAATACGGCTTGCTATATCCAAAATAGGGTCTTGATTAACAAACGACATAACAAAACACCCTATGAACTATATTACCATAGACTTCCAAATCTACACTACCTAAAGGTCTTTGGATGTAAAGTCCATATCCTGAACACCAAAGACTACTTAGGAAAATTCCAGTCTAAGTCAACCCCAGGCATCTTCCTAGGATATTCAACTACAAGTAGAGCCTATAGGGTTTACAACAAACAAACTAAGAAAATTGAAGAAACATCAAACTTAATATTTGATGAAGAAATCAACTCAACATCTGATAATCCAGACCTAACGTCATCAAATTCTGATCAAGAAATTAATGAACAAACTGTTGAACCTTTAATTGAACCCTTAAACGAACTAACTATTGAACCAACCACTGAGTCAAATCAACCAACTGTTAACCCAATAATTGAACCAGCTCAAAGAGTTGAATCAAATAGTGAACCAAACCGACCAGCCAGACCTGAGGCCGAACCAAGTTCTAGAAAAACCAAGAAACCCAGACTCAATCATCCAACCGATCAAATTGTGGGTGATCCAACTCTAGGAGTCAGAACTAGGTCTTCCTATAGAAACCTTAGTCAGATAGCCATGATCTCAAAAATTGAACCCAAGACTATAGAGGAAGCCCTACCTGATCCTGATTGGATCATAGCTATGCAAGAAGAGCTAGCCCAATTCGAAAGAAACCAAGTCTGGGAATTAGTGCCTAAACCTGAGGGCAAATACGTCATTGACACTAAGTTGGTTTTCAGGAATAAGTTAAATGATCAAGGAGAAATAGTCAGAAATAAAGCCCGCTTAGTAGCGAAAGGATTCACCCAAGTAGAAGGGTTAGATTATGATGAAACCTATGCCCCAGTAGCTAGACTTGAGTCTATTAGGATGTTATTAGCCTTTGCATTCCATAAAGGATTCAAACTATACCAAATGGATGTAAAGTCAGCCTTTCTAAATGGATTCATTAAGGAAGAAGTCTATGTAGGACAACCCCCCGGATTTGAGGACTTAGAAAGATCTGACCACGTTTACAAACATACTAAAGCACTATATGGACTAAAACAAGCACCTAGGGCCTGGTATGAACGCCTATCAACTTACTTAATTTCTAAAGAATTTAAACAAGGTCAAATTAACTCAACCCTATTTATTAAAACCTTAGGAAAAGATCTATTTATTGCCCAAATCTACGTAGATGACATAATCTTTGGCTCCACCAACTCAAACTTTCTAAAAGAATTCGTGAAAATAATGGAAAATGAGTTTGAAATGAGTTTAGTTGGTGAGCTCAATTTCTTTCTAGGTTTACAAATCAAACAAACAAGAGATGGAAACTATGTCCATCAATCCAAATATGCTAAAGAATTAATAAAGAAATTTAAAATGGATAACTCTAAAAGCATAAGTACTCCCATGGCCACAAATGTAAAAATAGATAGTGACCCTGATGGAAAACCAGTAGACCTTAAACTCTATAGAAGCATGATAGGAAGTCTACTGTACCTTAGAGCCAGCAGACCTGATATCCTTTTTTCTGTAGGAATATGTGCTAGATACCAAACATGTGCTAAGGAAACACACTTAGCAGCCCTAAAAAGAATACTAAGGTATGTTAAGGGCACCCTAAATGTAGGGATTTGGTATCCTAGGACTTCAACTTTTGATTTGTCAGGATACTCGGATTCTGACTACGCTGGTTGTAAATTAGATAGAAAGAGCACAAGTGGAAGCTGCCAACTGTTAGGAAATAGTCTAGTAAGTTGGTGCAGCAGAAAACAACACTGTGTAGCTTTATCCACAGCTGAAGCTGAGTATGTAGCCTTAGGAGAGTGTGTAGCACAACTTTTATGGATGATGCACACTCTTAAGGACTTCCAGCTCAACTACACCCAAACTCAGGTTTTCATTGACAACATAAGCTCAATTAATCTAACTAAAAATCCAATCCAACATTCCAGAACTAAACACATAGAAGTTAAACATCACTTTGTAAGAGACTATGTAGCCAGGGGTGAGATAGTCCTTAAGCATGTAGATTCTAAATATAACTTAGCCGACATATTCACCAAACCTCTACCTGAGTCTGAGTTCAGCTCACTAAGTAGGCAGTTAGGATTGTGCTCAGTAGAATAGGTTAACTCTACTTTTGATTTTCTTACTGCTTTACTTGATTTAAAAATCAGTTTCTAAAAGAATTTAAAAAACTATTTTACTTAATTTCAAAATCAGTTTTTTGTTGTCTTGCAAATTTTTCGACTTAGTTTTATTTCAAAACTACCCCCTTTCAAAACTAGGGCTTTTTCAAAAATGGACTTAGCCTAGGCCCTAACCCTAGAACTGCATGCACCTATAGATTTAGAAGTCAGCATCTCACAAGCACCTTAGGGTACTTTTGATTGATAACTTAGAAAGGGTTGAGATGCTTAGGTCTTTGCCTTAATTCAAGATGCTTTAAGTCAGTGCATTTGCAGTAATTGGGGCACTAAATACAACTTACACAGTAATCAAGTTAAGTGTCAAGTTTAGAAAATCTAACTTGAACAGAACACTTAACTTGACTAACTCTAGCGAAAACTACTGTTTATAACAGTTAGTAAGTAGCTAATTGGGTTAGACATGTCCCTAAAAGAGGAAAATGAAACTGATTTTGTTTAATTCTCATCATGAATTGGTTCAGTACAGCAAAATCATGCAAGTTATTTTCCTTTATGCAATTTAATTATTCTATTTCTGCTATATTTATTTGTGTTTGATATATGGCAAAGGAGGAGAGATAGGAAAGGAGAGAGTTTAATTTTTTTTAAGAATTTCTTCAACTCTAAAAATTTCAAACTCTATCCTTTATTCAAAAAGTACTTAATTAAAATTTTCAAAAGTACTAAGTTTTTTCTAAGTACTTAAGTTTTTCAAACTTTTTTAAGTACTTCAGTCTTTCAAAACTGTTCTAAGTACTTAAGTTTTTCAAAACTTTTCTAAGTACTTAAGTTTTTCAAAACTTCACTAAGTACTTAAGTTTTTCAAAACTTCCCTAAGTACTTAAGTTTACCTAAGCACTTAAGTTTTTCAAATTTCACTAAGTACTTTAAAACTTAAAGTTTTCAAAACTTTTTTGAGTACTTTAAACTTAGGGTGTCAAAATTTTCCTTAGTACTCAAACTTAAGCTTTCAGAATCCTTCTTAAGTTTTCTAAGTATTTAAACTTAAAAATTCTACAAGTTCTCCAAAATAGACAACCAAAATTAATTTCTATTGAAAATTATTCTAAGTAAAAATCCATCCTTAAACGTAGAATTTATTTTCAAAAACCCCACGAAGTTTTGAAAAATCTAGGGGGAGATTCCTTCCAGGGGGAGGGAATAAAATTTAATTTTTACTTACTCTGATTAACTTAACTTTTTGAACCAGGGTTGCCATAAATCAAAAAGGGGGAGATTGTTGGTGCAAAAAGCACCCAAGTCGAACCTGAGTTTTGATAATGGCAAAAGGGTTCAAAAGTTAAGTCTCATTTGTTATCTAACATGTTACTCAAGTGTGCAGGAAAAGTCCTAGCGAAGGACTGATAGGCACTGGCGAAGGAATGCCAGGGTAAAAAGTCCTAGCGAAGGACTGCTAGGCACTGGCGAAGGAATGCCAGGGGACTAAAGTCCTAGCGAAGGACTGCTAGGCACTGACGAAGGAATGCCAGGGTACTGAAACCCTAGCGAAGGACTGCTAGGCACCAGGCGAAGGACAGCTTGGTGTTGGGACCGGGTGCATGTCGACAAGGATACAGGTTCGTAAAATTTTAAATTTTTACGTGCAGCGGAAGAATTAGCAAAAATAATTTCCAAAATTATTTTTAACCACGTATCTAGCATGCAACCTTATGATGTGTTGACATAATCATAAATTAAAACATTGCGGAAAAGTAAACTGATTTACTTTGTACCTCGCGTAATTCGAAGTAAGGGACGAGATCCAACCGTAGCGTCCCTTGGAAGCTCCGCCTCTATTCGCGTCCACGCCGAGTTCTCTTCGGGATGACTTCGCAAAGTCACGAGTTTTGTGCCGACGAGAACTACTAGATTCTCTAAAAGCACAACTAGAACAACAAGAGAAAAGAATGGAAACTAACCACCAAGAATCGGAATCGAATTTCGAGAAGGAAGGAGATGTGATCCGCTTCTTCTTCTTCTTGGTTGGCTTCTCCTTCTTCTTGGTAGCTCACGGCAACCACCTAGGGATGAGATTGCGCCGGCCCTAGGGTTGGTGAAGGGCGCCGGCCCTAAGGGAAAGAGAGAAGGAGAAGAGAAGAATAAAAGAGAGAGAGGGAGAGATTAGCTCTATCAATTATTGATTAGGAATTAAAGGCTTCCCTTTGGTTCCTTATATAGTTGCTTCTCCCTTGCCAAGTCTCCTCTTAACGGAATTAACGGAATTAGTTATAAGAATTTTATCTTATAAAATTTCTTATGACTTATTCCGTTATGCCTAGTTTTATTATAACTAATTTATAATAAAACAAATTCTTCTCTCCTTTATATTATGGAATAAATTTTTTATAAGAAATTTATAAACTTTCTTATTATAGAAAAATCAATTCATAATTGATTTTATAAAATTAAAATAAACCAATTCGTGGATTATTTTAACTTCCATAAAAGAATAAATTTCTATAAATTTATTTATATAAATTTCTTTATACAAATTTATTTATCCATAATTTATAAAATAAATCGTGCTAGATCTATTTTATTAATTAAACCAAATAAAATGGTTTTCTCCCTTTAATGTGGCCGGCCAAACCAAGGGCACCCTCTTTGGCCGGCCACTTCAAGCCCCACCAATCGCGAATTATACTCATTTAATTCGCCCAACAAGCCTTCAAAAGACTTAGCCAATTTTAGCTTCCATTGCGCCTCTGATTAACTCAGATTCGACTTATTTCTCTTGATCGGAAAATCCAATTTTCAACTCATTTTAAATCCCTCAGATTACTCGTAGTGCGTGTGACTAAATAGGCTTTCGATTTATGTTGGCCGTCTATAATCAACTAATTATAGAACGATCATGAGTGGCACCTAGTAGTACATCATGACCCCCAATTAATCGAAAGATCAACGGTTTGACCTCAGAAGTAATTCTGAAACCCTTCAGCAGCTCTAATGAATCGTGCCCCATTCCCTTCACCACTTTATACCCACTTGGTTCAGGACATGGTCTGTTTGTGTCAGTCCCCACTAGACTGACTACGTCACACCTAGCCCAAGTAGTGTCTTTCTCGTCCTTTGGATTTCTAATTACTCTCATGTATTTAAGAGACTCACACTCTAAACATGATATACTCTGGCCAGAGGTTTTGAGTAACAATCCGACGATAGGCCTGGGTATACATCTCCTCACAAGGAGTGGTGAATCCTTTGTAGGCTGTTCAAACATCTTCGGGCACTTCGGCTTATACCCAATCATCCTGGGTCCACACCTCCTTGGAGATGCTTGCTTAAGATGTTAAAGTATAAGTCTTCATGACCAAGATGACTTGAACACCGCAAGTCAAAGGAACATCGCACTTAAGCTGCAGTAAGAACTTCATTGACATATCTACATGTAGATTCCCATATGAAGTCTTACAGCTAGTCACTCCAATGAACTAGTTCCCTTAACTAGCATCCATGTTTATCTCCGGACATCCTAATGTCACCAGCCAGTGAGAATCAGCTGATTAGAGAATAACCCATGCTAGTCTCAACAGAATTGATAGTGTCCGTTTTTATCAATTCATCGACTAGGGATAATTTCAATACTTCACAATTGCACATTTAGAGATAATCACTAGTTGTGATCCCATCACAAATTCTCTTATGCTGTGAATTGTATTGCGGACATTCAGTAGATGAGTTTAAGATCTCAATCAAATACACAAACATGTATACTCAAATAGTGAATTATCATTTATTAGAATAAATGTTTACAATCATAAGGCGATTGCCTTAGGACACTTCTCTCATATTACTAACACTTGGGACTGAAGCCCTAGCGAAGGACTGTTAGGCACCAGGCAAAGGACATCTTGGGACTGAAGACATAGCGAAGGACTGCTAGGCACTGGGCGAAGGACAGCTTGGTATCCAAGACCTAGCAAAGGACCGCTAGGCAAAAGTCCAACCGGAGGAACCGATTGGCATCAGGTAAATTCTCCCGAGAGGAGTAGGTGAGGACGCGTTCCCTATCGAGGGAACAATAGGCGTCGGTTCGACCTAGGGCTCCATTTGGAGGCCCAAAGTCAGAACCAAGACAGCTAAGGCTGTATAAACTAACATCTTATTTCTTTATGGTGTTTTGGACTAACCCTGGATGCAGGACCGAAGGAACGAGTGTCTGCAGCTCAGAGAGCCTCAAAGGAGTGAGGCAGCAGCTGACCAGGGCGCCCGGAGTATCCCGGGCGCCCCCAAGGTGAACACAAAACACATGAAGCAAAGGCAGGCTTCGACAACTCATGGGCGGGGCACCCCCATGCTCCCGGGCGCCCCCAGCATCCCGGGCGCCCCTAGTTCAAGCTAACGAAGCAGAACCCAGTGAAGCCAACGGATAAGAGGAGACCCGGTCAACCCGGGCGCCCCCAGCGTTGCGGGCGCCCCCGTCAAAGCCTGATCCCGAGTTTTAAGGGATCAGAGCTGACCGAGACGGAAGCGGATCGGCTGACACGTGGGGGGGGGGCGCCCCCGATGTTCCGGGAGCCCCCAGGGGCTATAAAAGGGCCCTCGACCCCAAGGCTTCACACAACACTTCTTCCAACGCCAACTTGCTCTTCGACTCAAAGCGCTATGCTCCGGGAACCTTCCACTCACGATTCAAGCGCCTACAACGTCCATCTTCACCGAAGTATAAACTACACCGGACGTCGGTAACGAAGAGCTATTTTCTTTCAGTTTACAATACTACAATTGTACAACTCTTGTAAACTGTATTTGCGCACTTATAGAATTGTCCGCAAAAAACGGTCAACGACCGTGGGCCTTGGAGTAGGAGTCGACCTAGGCTCCGAACCAAGTAAAACTACCTGTGTTCGTAATTGTTTTTATTCCGCTGCGTACTTGCTCTAGTTTTTATCCGAAAAGCGTTTAACGATATTCACCCCCCTCTATCGTTTCTCTCGATCCAACAACTTGTTCTTGTGACTTAGAATGGATTTGACCTTGCCTGGATCGGTCTGGTGACTGATCAGAGAAGTTGGCATGCTGCTCCTTCGTGGATCGGTCTGGTGACCGATCAGGGAGTATGCATTTCACTCACAGCACAGCTCCTGATCGGTCTGGTGACCGATCAGGGAGCACACAGTGAGTTGAGTTCCCTCACTGATCAGTTCCTGAATGGTCCGGTGACCGATCAAAGACCTAGGATTTGATTTCCACGGTTACTGTTCACTCAGAAGTGGACCGATCAGGCTTGAGCCTGATCGGTTAGGGAGCTACCTGATCGGTCTAGTGACCAATCAGGCTTCACTCTGATCGGTCTGGTGACCAATCAGGCTTATGTCGCCGCGAGAGCTGGGAGTCCCAGCAAAGCGGTGGATCGGTCTGGTGACCGACCCACGAGCCCTGGATCGGCCCGGTGACCGATCACGTTAATTCAAATTGTACTGTCAGACGCTCTGATCGCGTCTGACCATATCCGATTCTCTGCATTTGATCCCTGATACTTGATTTACTGAGTGATATGCTGTGCTAATGCTCTGATTAAGCTGCAAGTGACAGGGAAGGATTCAAACACTCAAGGAGAGTCAATGGAGGTCTTTCCATGGAGCAGGTTTGTCCGTTTTCCATCTCAGGTTGCAACGGACGCTGGCGCTGGCTAGAGCTGCTGACTGGGGCTGGTCTGAGGGAAGCTCAGGGAGTCCAGAAGAGCTCAGTGGTGGCTGGTGGTTGCAGGAGAGCAGCTGGAGGCTGCAGTGAGATGTTGACCTGGCGCTAGTGGAGAGTGGATAAGCGCGTGGTGGAGACGAGCAGAGAAGAACTTTGGTTGCCTTGGTTTTTTTTTGCTGCGATTTCTTGCTGCGTGCTTGTGCTCTTGGCTGATCATCCTCACTTGAGAAAGCTACTGTGATCTTTGAAGCAACCATCCCTTGCTTGAGCACTTGGAGGAAGGAACAAGAGACTTTGAGTCCAACAGCGAGAAGACACGAAGAAAGAGGTTCTTGCGTGAGATCGTCGCTGGGTGGAGCTCGGAAGAAGCTTGCTGTATTCTTGTCTGTGCTAAGTGCTAAGTAAGATCTTTCTTGTGTTTCATTGTGCTTAAAACTATATCTTTGATTGAAACGCTGTGGAGAGGTTACTCCACTGAGAAGGAGGTTGCTTTCTATCCGGATCTTCCGGGGCTTGATCTGCCGACGATCAAGGGATCGCCCACCTTAAGGGCACGCTAAGGAGTAGGGGCAAGTTATCCCCGAACCTTGTAAATCCTCTTGTTAGCGTTCTTGTGTTTGCTCATAGTTTAGGGTTTAGTTTTCTGCATATTCTGTTTTTACTACTTCCGCTGTGCTACTAAAAGTTTGAGTGCAGAAATTTGAAAAGCGCAAAGTCCAAGTGTCTGGCTATATTCACCCCCCCTCTCTAGCCATCCAAGGTCCAACAAACCAAGCTTTAGGGGACACACCGGCAGGGGTCCGACGGAGTCCACTCCGACGCTCAAGATAGTAGGTTGTCCGAAGAGTAATCACAGTGAGAAAGAAAGACAGTATATAAAACGAGAGATCATAACCCCCCTCCCGGGAGGGTTAGTCTACATTTTATATCGATGACGGCAGGATAAACATGGCCCTCGATCGGTGCCACATCTCCGATACATAAACCACGTCCTCCTCCTCTTTCGGTGGTTATGGGATATCCTTTGAAAAGGTCTGCGTCGTTATCGGCTTCTGTCCGCTTTAAGATTCAGGGATCGTGCAGACCATTCACGACAGGAGTGCTTATTCGTACCTCAAGGGAGGGGTCAATGTCTGAGGTCGATTATTATGAGGACTCCACCCCCCGAGGAGAGCTCGGGGTTTCCATGCGTCATAGCTCTCGATGTGCTCTCGAGACCCCACCTCCCAAGGTGCCTGATGGACCCGAAATACTAGGTTAAGTTGTCACGAATGTGGGTTCATCAGAATTTAGAATATGAATAAAAAGCTAGAAACCCTTTTTGCAATCAAAATATGAAAACGTAGTAAAGGGGCCACAGGTCGTATTTTTCCTAGGGACTAGTTGAGAGTTTGTTTGATTCACGCTTGTATTTATGTGTCGTTTATATTTTGGGTTTGAAATAAAATCTGGGGGTTGTTGGCAATTTAGAAACGAAAGAGCAATAAAAATAAAGGAACTAAACTAATGAACTAAACAAGCAATAGCAAGTGCTAACTCAACCCCAAAAGTAAATTAGCTCAACCACTTAACTAAAATTGGAAAAGCAAATTTAAATTCCAATGCAAACAATGCTGATGCAAAGAAATAGAGGCTGTGATGGAAGTTTTCAGGAAGCAAATCAAGCTTAAAACAATTGCTAACTATGCAATTCGGAAATTTAACAAGCAACAAACATTAACACCAACTAGCTACAAGTTGTGGAAGCCACAATTGCACAGAAAATTCAGAGATGCTAAATATGATACCAATTGACTTCAAACACTATCATACACCAAGAAACTAGTGAAAATCTGATGCAAATCAGTGCCCAAACAGCTTGGCACGCAAGCTGAAACCCTTGTGCCAAAAGCTGAATTTTGTGCCAAGACTGATTCTAACAATTCAGCTGGGAATGTGAGGATGTAAGTGAGTAATATGCAATGGACTAAGGGACTTCAGAAGTGAAGAACTCAGAATTACCGAATGGAAGCTGTCAAATTTAAACAAACCGGATGAAACACCAAATTCAGAATTGATGTGTGCAGAAACTGCAAACTAAATTCAGGGAACAACTAAGCTCCAGAACTCACAAGCAAACTGAGATTGAATTAACCCAACTAATATAAGAAACAATTCGGAAACAAACTAAACTAGCTGATGTGGAAATGCAGAACTTAATGAACTGATTGCGCAGAGTTAAAGTACAGAAAGAAATTCTGATATGCAGCTAATTTGATGCAAAAATGCAGAATTGAAACTCAGTTTCAGAATTGAATTAATGCGAAGTAAACTGATCTAATTTCAATCATTCATTACACAAACAAACTAACTAATAAGAATGTTGAATTGAAACTCTAATTAAGGCAGAAAGATCCAGAACAGAAAACTAAGGCAGCTGGTATGAAATCAGAAACAAAAACAGATTGTAGAACAACACTGATACGCAAATGAACAAACTGATACGCACAGATTAAGACTATAATTGAACTGAAATTGCAGCTATTGTTAACTAAACAAACTCCCTAACTGATTGTCTTGCAGGATTAAAACCTAATTAAGGAAAAACAGTTCAGAAAATTGAAAGTAACAAACTGATACGAGTGCAAAAAACAGAACTGGGTTGCAGAAATTGAATTACAGCTAAAACAGCAAAAATTAACTAACTAAACTACTCCTCAACCCTTCCCAAGCTCAAAATCTCCTTGTTCGTCACGCAAGGGCTGGCCTCGAACCCCTAAGCTCAGCAAATCAGTGGAAATCAGCCTCAATCGATCAACTCTGCTCAAACTGCATCAGCTGGGAGAATTCCAATCCGAACTCTTTGATCTCAGTTTGTTGAGTTGCGATGATGATTTGGAGAAGACCTGAGCTCACCTGAGAACCCCTACAAGTGGCTCAGATCATCGGAAATGGATTGTGGCTGAGATTCAAGTGCTCGGACCACAGAGCATGCCGAAACCCTCAAACAAACTCTGTCCGGATGAAACTTGAGCTGAATTCTCCACCGAAGCTATCTCCAATGATCCAGATGATGATCTAGGGTTGAAGTTGAGGGGTCGCGCCCACGGATTGAAGAAAAACTTGAAGAAAAACAAAGAACTATCGAAGAAGACGACGTTTGCGGCGAAGACGCGACGAGGAAGGAAGCTGCGCACATTTTGATTAAATAGTTAACAATGGACGGCCCAGATTTCTCCACATCAATCCAACGGCTGATCTTGCTCTGATTTAATCCAAACTTTGATGATGATGATCTGGGGTCAGGATCTGCCTTGTGGTAGCTCGGATCCTCCAGATGTATAACGGATTGTCCAGATCAACCTAATCTTTGAATGGACGATCTAGAGCCCTCCAAGCTTGATCCAACGGTTGAATGAGCTCTGATTGGGATGAAACCTTCAGATCTTGATCAGAGTGCTTGATCAACCCTAACCCTAGCTCAGATTGCTTCAGATGGTCCTAGATGGCTCAGATCTAGCCGCTTTTGAATCGGACGGCCCAGATTAATCCGAAGCTTGATAACTCGATCCGGGTCCACCTCCGACTCAAGTTTAACCCAGTATGCCCTAGATCCAGGATCCTTTCATGCCTACAGAAATAGATCAAAAATTTAGTGGCCAAATAATCCAAATATGTGTAATTTTGTAATTAAGTCCAAAATAAGAGGAAGTCCTAAAACCTAGGGTAAAATCACAATTAAGCAAGTAAAACATGGGTCAAATATGGATTTTAGCAACTAAAATAATCAACAAAATGGTACTTATCAACTCCCCCACATTTAAGCTTGAGCGTCTCGCGAAATCACTAAGTATGTATCCCCTAGATTTTCTTAAGCATAATTAGAAGCAAATGAAAAGAAATTACCTAAGGTTGTCAATTCTCAAAAATCTAAGCTCCATGGATTAGTATCTTGTCCTTAAATCAACAACTTAGCCTTTTCATCCTTCAGGAGTCATTGAGATGAATTTAACTCACTAGCCTTTCAAGGAAAATTTTGGTGGCTCTCTCCTTAAATTCTAAGTTGATGATGGAAGTAGAGCTCACTCAAACACACATGCTTCTTGCACTACCATAGGCTTGCTTATTATCTAATCTCCTCTATTATTCATGATTATGATCAGCATCTACAAAAACAAGTGAAAATATGGAAAATGGTAAGAAATGGAGTAAAAACCAAGAAAATGGAAAAATTGATAACGTGGAAGACTTGAGTGCTCAAGGATGTTTCCAATGAACTCTGCCCTCTTGACAGTCCTCAAGTGATATGCAAAAGTGTGATGGAGTAAATCTTGAACAATGCCTTTGATTTGGATGAAGAAAACTCCATTTGATCTCAATGTACCAAGTTTGCTCTTGTGTGCCAACTTTGCTTGCTTCTCTTTTCTCATTCTTCTTTCCTGATTTTTTTTTCTCTTCTTTTATCCTCTAGCAAGGTCAGAATGTATTGGAGCAAGGCTTAAATCCGGGTGAGAAAAACTTCACTTGTTTTCATGGTACTAACATTCCATTTTGTGTGCCAACTTTGTTTTCTCTTTTCTTTTCCAAACTGTTTTCTATTTTTTTTTCCTGCTCTCAAGTCTTCTGATGGAGCATTTCAGATCTTGCAAAACTCTAATTTCTTCATATCAGTTGGCATCTAGAAGTAGTTGAGCACTTAAAGTATTCCACTCAAAAATTCTGCTCAACAAATTCAAGTTCAGCCTCTTCACTGCAGTTTTTTTTCCCTTCTTTATGTTCTGATTTCATCCACTTGCCTTCTCTTAAAATCTGCCCCCACGAGGGTGAATCCAGCTGGAAGCCATTTGCCAGTTCTGTTGAAACCCAGCAATGTATTGCTGATTTGAGGGAACCAAATTCAGTTTTGGATTGATACAAAATCTGTCCTTGTTTCCCACTCTTGCAACTCAAGATGACACATGAATTTTGTTTCTCTCTTTTTTTTTTCATCAGATTTCGGCTCCACAACAGCACTTTCATACCTTGCAATTCTCTGGTTGCCTTACATCAGTTAGCATCAACTATAAGTGGAAGATTTGATCCCAGCTGTTTCGAATTTCAGCCCACTGCATTCTTCTTTTTTTTCTGTTCTTGATCTGAAAAATCCAAACAACCACATTTCCTTTCTCCTTTGATCAGCAGTGGATATTCTTGATACAAATTTGATACATTCAGGAACTTAGTTCCCTGATTCATAGCCTAGAAAAACAACTTCAGCTTCATCTTGATACAAACTGCACAAAAACTGCTTGTACTGATTTTTTTCCGTTTTCTTTCCTAGCTGCATTTTCAACTTGCATTCTCAACCTTACTGCATTTCATATTCTCTGATTTCTCAAACAATTAGTATCAATTAGGACTTGCATCTATTGATAGTAGAATTTGGCAGTGAATTTTCCTTCCTTCTTCGGTTCTCATTTCATCCAATTTCCTTCACTTTTGGCACAGATTTTCTGCCCTTGAATTCAGATCTGTCCAGCTCCACAAGCCATTTAGCAAAATGTGTTTGATTTCTAAGTGAAGAGCAACTGCAAGTCCAAAATATTCTGACCAAAACATGCTATCCAAAAAAATTATTCCTTCAATGGCACAACCTTGTAGCAAGATGTGTTTTCAGATTTTTTTTTTCTGTTCTTTTTTTTCCTTTCAGCCGAATTCACAATGGCACAACCTTGCTTAGATCTTCAACTTATTGCTTGACTTCTTCCGGAATTTGGCTTCAATTACATATTTACGTGCCACTTGGACTTTGGCACAAAAATTCTTCTTCTTCAACCGAATTGAGCTTGGCACAAAAAATTTTCTTGACATAAAATGCCTCTTCGATACCAAAACACTAGTCACTCCTCCACACTTAAATCTTTGTCCGTCTCGGGCAAAATAACATTAAGAAACATCCCAAACAAACAAGTCCATAGAAAAAATGGGGTTAAGAGTAGGAATAAGGAAAGACAAATAGGATAAACATGATTATTGCTAAAAATTGATGTGGAAAGGGAAACAAATGGATTAGCCTCTATAGATGTGATCCAATCATTAAAATATGGTTTTGAAAGAACTTAAGCAAGTTCTAGAGTGCAATAACATATGTGTGTCACAAATATAAGGCTAATTCTCACTAGGCAAAAATAATTCATCTCAAGTCCTCAACTAAGAATCTAAAACCAAGTAGTACTCAAGCATCCAAGATTTTATCCATTAGCTCAAACCCTAAGTTTTAACAACCAAATTTAATTTATTTTCAAAAGACTCTAACATGCTATGGAGATAATCTAGAGGGATACATTTATTCCTAGTCATGCTAGAAAAAGTGACAAAAGAAATAACAAGGTATTTACAATGACTCCTATTCATTCTACTCTACTCATGCATTTATTAGCAAGGACTCAATTTAAAGGAAAATTCTAGAAGGCATAAAAATGAAACATGCAATAAAAGAAAATATAAGAAAGAACAATCTCCCCTTTATTTCTGGTGGACGGAGTCTATCCAGAAGTAGCCTCCATCGTGGTAGTGGAGGAACATCGGTGGCTGAGAGAATTCGGACTCCCCCACACTTGAACTTTACAAAAAATTGCTCCGGTGGCCGCAGGCGATTCAGGTTCAAGATCCATGTAAGGAATGGAGTGCTATGAATTAGAATAAAATCAACTCCTCCTTCTTGATGCCTTTTGAAAGTTCTTCCAGGAGGCTGGAGTCTGTTCAGATGGAGCACCCACTCCAAAAGTCTTCTAGACCCTGCAAAACCAGGTAATACCTCTCTCAAGCTTGCAGGGTCAGAAAGAAATGAAATAATATCAGTCTCTGCATGAAATGTATCCAAAACTGTATCATATCCAATTAAATCAATTCTTGGTGCCTCAATAAATTTTTCACAATCATTTCCTATGAAATTTGCATCCAAAAACTCATCACAAATAATGAAATCAATTTTTGGCACTTCAATCGAAATATCATAATTATTTTCCATCAAGGATGTATCAAGCAATGTATCACAGCCAATAAAATCAATTTTAGGTGCCTCAATGAATTTTTCACAATTATTTTCAGCATAAGATATATCAAAAGACTCATCACAACAATCAACATCAACTTTAGGCACCTCTAAAAATTTTTCACATTCAGCATTTTCATGATATGTATCACCACATGCTTCAAATTCAGCAACTTTAACACTAGGTACCTCTAGGGATTTTTCACAATCAAATTCTACAAGAGATGCATCTCTAAGTATATCACAAATAATAGAATCAGTTTGAGGTACCTCAATATAATTTTCAGAAAAATTAGGAGGAGTATTTACCTGATCGTGCTGAAGAGTACCTGGAGGTTCTACAAGAGTAGATGTATCCGTGTTCTCCTCCTGGTCAAGTAATTTCTCCACTTCAGGTTCAAGTTCTGGTGGACACTCAACTAGAGCAGGTGATCCTTGGGTTCTTGCTTCCACCATGCAAGTCCCTACACTTTCTGGTTCATCCTCTGAATCTTCTAATGTACCAGTCAATTGTGGTGGTCCCTGGGGCATAGTGCAATCCCCTACACCTATGGAATCATCTCCCATGCATGTTTCTTCTGTAGTATCTGCAACAACAATATTAGAAAAATTAGGACCCTCAATAACACTATCATCACAAAATAAAAAATGAGAATGGTCCTGTGGAGCTTCAGAATCTTCTTCTTGAGCTGAAAAATTTGGAAATGGATTTTGAGTAGGAATCTCCGGAGGAATGCATGCTGTAGGTGCCCTATTTTTGATGTTTTCTTCTTCTTCTTCCACCAAATTTGCAAGATCACTTGAAGAAGGACTTGGCCATGCACTAGGGTCACCTTGAACTGATATAAACTCAACTCCGGGGCTGTTTTGAATGGGAAAATAGGATGCTGAAAATTTTTCAGGAAATTCGGCCTTTGGAGTGTTTAAACTTGATACAATCTCTTCATTTCCCAAGGTTAGATCACCATCATACCCCTCAGAATTAAGAGTAGCTTGAGAAGATAATTGTTCTGATCTTTGTGCTTTTATCTGATTGAATTGATCAACCAATTTTGCAAGGCGTTGTTGTGAAGTTGAAAAATTTGTTGTTGTTGTTGAAATTTTGTTGTTGTTGTTGAAATTTTGCTGTTGTTGTAGGACTTGTTGCAACATCTCTATCATCCTTTGTTGTTGAGCCTCATTCTCATTAGGATTCTCAAAGCCTCCTTGGTTAGTGTGGAACTCCTGTTGGTCTTGAAATATAACATAAGGCTGCTGAAGACCAAGAGGAGGCTGTGCATTCTGAAATGGGAATGGTTGGGGCTGCTCACATGATTGAATGGGCTGATTAAACTGCTGAAAACTTGGCTCACAACTTGGTGGAGATGGCTGAAAATTTTGATTCTGGAAACTCTGATCATAGGGCTGAAATTGTTGGTTGGAAGTTTGGATTGGTTGCTGAAAATTCTGATCCTGGAATTGAAAACTCTGAAATGGTTGGGACTGAAAATTCTGGTTTAGAAATTGAAAATTTTGATCATATGGCTATGAATGTTGAAAAGGTTGTTGAAAATTCTGTATGGGTTGAAATTCTTGCTGCCATGGCTGAGGTTGAGGCTGAAATTGATTATTTCCCTGCTGAAAACTTACAAAAGGCTGCTGGAAATTTTGGTTAACATGCTGAAAATTTGGGTTTGGTTGAACTTGATGGAAGGGTGGTTGCTGAAAATTCAAATTACCTTGACACCCTTGTTGAATTCCTTGAAAAGGCAATTAATCTTGTTGATAAGGTTGCTGAAAGTTGGGCTGAAATTGCTGAATTAGTTGCTCAAAAACTGAAAATTGGGGCTGCCCATTCTGAATTTGTTGGAAATTTGAGTAGGGCTATTGGAAATCTTGTTGTGGTGGCTGCTGAAATTGCTGGAAAGGCTGAAAGTCTGAATAGGGCTGCTGAAATTGGTTGAGAGGCTGACATTATGGCTGCCCTTGTTGGAATTGATAGTTTGGTTGCTGAAAATCTGAATAGGATTGCTGAAACATTTTGATCTTGCAGCCCTGTCACAAAACAAACATGAAAAATGACAGCAACCGTATACAAAAGATAAAGCACAAGAAAATAGAATCAAATGATATGCCCCTAAGCACACAAGCATAAATCAAACAAATCAACTAGTTGCATCCCCGGCAACGGCGCCAAAAATTTGATGGGCCCGAAATACTAGGTTAAGTTGTCACGAATGTGGGTTCATCAGAATTTAGAATATGAATAAAAAGCTGGAAACCCTTTTTGCAATCAAAATAAGAAAACGTAGTAAAGGGACCACAGGTCATATTTTTCCTAGGGACTAGTTGAGAGTTTGTTTGATTCACGCTTGTATTTATGTGTCGTTTATATTTTGGGTTTGAAATAAAATCTGGGGGTTGTTGGCAATTTAGAAACGAAAGAGCAATAAAAATAAAGGAACTAAACTAATGAACTGAACAAGCAATAGCAAGTGCTAACTGAACCCCAAAAGTAAATTAGCTCAACTAATGGAACTTAACTAAAATTGGAAAAGCAAATTTAAATTCCAATGCAAACAATGTTGATGCAAAGAAATAGAGGCTGTGATGGAAGTTTTCAGGAAGCAAATCAAGCTTAAAACAATTGCTAACTATGCAATTCGGAAATTTAACAAGCAACAAACATTAACACCAACTAGCTACAAGTTTTGGAAGCCACAATTGCACAGAAAATTCAAAGATGCTAAATATGATACCAATTGACTTCAAACACTATCATACACCAAGAAACTAGTGAAAATCTGATGCAAATCAGTGCCCAAACAGCTTGGCACGCAAGCTGAAACCCTTGTGCCAAAAGTTGAATTTTGTGCCAAGACTGATTCTAACAATTCAGCTGGGAATGTGAGGATGTAAGTGAGTAATATGCAATGGACTGAGGGAATTCAGAAGTGAAGAACTCAGAATTACCGAATGGAAGCTGTCAAATTTAAACAAACCGGATGAAACACCAAATTCAGAATTGATGTGTGCAGAAACTGCAAACTAAATTCAGGGAACAACTAAGCTCTAGAACTCACAAGCAAACTGAGATTGAATTAACCCAACTAATATAAGAAACAATTCGGAAACAAACTAAACTAGCTGATGTGGAAATGCAGAACTTAATGAACTGATTGCGCAGAGTTAAAGTGCAGAAAGAAATTCTGATACGCAGCTAATTTGATGCAAAAATGCAGAATTGAAACTCAGTTTCAGAATTGAATTAATGCGAAGTAAACTGATCTAATTTCAATCATTCATTACACAAACAAACTAACTAATAAGAATGTTGAATTGAAACTCTAATTAAGGCAGAAAGATCCAGAACAGAAAACTAAGGCAGCTGGTATTAAATCAGAAACAAAAATAGATTGCAGAACAACACTGATACGCAAATGAACAAACTGATACGCACAGATTAAGACTATAATTGAACTGAAATTGCAGCTATTGTTAACTAAACAAACTCCCTAACTGATTGTCTTGCAGGATTAAAACCTAATTAAGGAAAAACAGTTCAGCAAATTGAAAGTAACAAACTGATACGAGTGCAAAAATAGAACTGGGTTGCAGAAATTGAATTACAGCTAAAACATCAGAAATTAACTAACTAAACTACTCCTCAACCCTTCCCAAGCTCAAAATCTCCTTGTTCGTCACGCAAGGGCTGGCCTCGAACCCCTAAGCTCAAAAAATCAGTGGAAATCATCCTTAATCGATCAACTCTGCTCAAACAGCATCAGCTGGGAGAATTCCAAACTCTTTGATCTCAGTTTGTTGAGCTGTGATGATGATTTGGAGAAGACCTGAGCTCACCTGAGAACCCCTACAAGTGGCTCAGATCATCGGAAATGGATTGTGGCTGAGATTCAAGTGCTCGGATCATAGAGCATGCCGAAACCCTCAAAAAAACTCTGTCCGGATGAAACTTGAGCTGAATTCTCCACCGAAGCTATCTCCAATGATCCAGATGATGATCTAGGGTTGAAGTTGAGGGGTCGCGCCCACGGATTGAAGAAAAACTAAGAACTATCGAAGAAGACGACATTTGCGGCGAAGACGCAACGAGGAAGGAAGCTGCGCACATTTTGATTAAATAGTTAATAATGGACGGCCCAGATTTCTCCACATCAATCCAACGGCTGATCTTGCTCTGATTTAATCCAAACTTTGATGATGATGATCTGGGGTTAGGATCTACCTCGTGGTAGCTCGGATCCTCTAGTTGTGCAACGGATGGTCCAGATCAACCTAATCTTTGAATGGACGATCTAGAGCCCTCCGAGCTTGATCCAACGGTTGAATGAGCTCTGATTGGGATGAAACCTTCAGATCTTGATCAGAGTGCTTGATCAACCCTAACCCTAGCTCGGATTGCTTCAGATGGTCCCAGATGGCTCAGATCTAGCCGCTTTTGAATAGGACGACCCAGATTAATCCAAAGCTTGATAACTCGATCCGGGTCCACCTCCGACTCAAGTTTGACCCAGTATGCCCTAGGTCCAGGATCCTTTCATGCCTACAAAAATAGATCAAAAATTTAGTGGCCAAATAATCCAAATATGTGCAATTTTGCAATTAAGTCCAAAATAAGAGGAAGTCCTAAAATCTAGGGTAAAATCACAATTAAGCAAGTAAAACATGGGTCAAACATGGATTTTAGCAACTAAAATAATCAACAAAATGGTACTTATCAGTGCCCCCAAGAAGGAACTTCAACTGCCCTTCCTGGAAGCCTCACCCTCGGGGATTTCCCGAGACTCGCGACGGAGGGTCATCACCACCTACCGTTGTTGTGTCGGACAGCCTCTTCATCCTTTGTCCTGGCCAGGGCTCATTCAAACCTATCCTGTTCTCGGGGACCCAATCTCTCGAGGCGAGCCCGGGGGTCTTCTAGCCGATTGTTCCGGGTGAATGTTCGAGGAAGATCCCTGGGCCTGGGCAAGAGAATCATTCCGATTCGAAGTGTCTCGCCCTTCAGCTTCTCCATCTCACGTGCCCACCAAGGGCTTATTCAACCCTATCACGAGTCCCTTCCTTCAAGTCTGATCGAAGGAAGTGTGGCTGACTGATCAGACTATAGTGATGATGGAGAAGTCGAACCCCGTCTCTCCCTTTTTTTTTGACCAGGCTTTCGGACATATCCCACGAGTCTATCGACTCGGACTGCCTTTTTGTATGTGTCCCTCTACTCCTGCGATCTTTGCAGCGGCCAAGGTGACGCGATTGCCTAGCGCATGCAACGATGCCACATGTCTTTTTCCTTGCTTTGCGGCGTACTACGGGCCATACGAAGCGACGGCGATTGAAGGCTAGCCAATCCCCTAGGCAACCTGTTAATACCCCTAACATGCTGGCCCTCGATTGCCTCGGGGGAGGTGTCGCATCCCTATAGAAGTGGGTGAAACGGCTCCCTGCGGCAGCCTTACTCTAACTGCCGTCAAGAGTTCTCCTCACTTACTCGTCCTCCTCGTTTGTAACGCCCGCTTTTTTTTTTCATAAAGCGGCGTTACGCTAACATACGTAGGGGCATGTGAACATCGTAATGCAGCGGAATAAGTTAAACTTACACATACATGCACCTAGCTATCTTTCCTAACATAGTGACATGGGAGCTTAGCATTATTAACATCATACTTATCATCATGTCATGAAGTCACATAAGCCATCCATTAGGCACATAAGTCGCAACCGTAAAGTTTTAGCATAAGACTTGTAAATATATCTTTTTCTTGGCTAAGTCACTACCACACACATACTCTTGTCCCTCCTGCTGCTTCCCCTATTGTCCTCTTGCTTGATCTGCGGTATAAGGAAATAAGACTATAAGCATATAGGCTTAGTAAGATTCTTTCCTACTCACTAAAATCATTTGTCACTTAATCATAAGCACACAAAATATTAACATAACTTGGTGCTTAGCATGAATCATAAGCATAAGACATAAACCATCCTTAGCATGTCATGATACGTGGCATACATATAAACATAACTATAACTTACTTAACATGACATGATACTTGGCATAAACATAATCATAAACATAAATATACTTAACATGGCATGATACATGGCATAAACATAAATATAAATATACTTAACATGACATGATACATGGCATAAACATAAACATAAATATACTTAACATGGCATAATACATGACATAAACATAAACATAAATATACTTAACATGGCATGATAAATGGCATACATATAAACATAAAATATACTTAACATGACATGATTTCTAGCATCGCATATGGGCATCTTCTTAACATAAACATAAACATAAGACTTTTACTATCATGCATAATTCTTAACATAAAACATAAGCATAAAACATTACTATCCTGGCATAATGCATAACATGAATGAATGCATGAGGCAAATGCATATACATAAGGATGTTTAACTTTTAAAATCATACTTTTAAATACTTAAACATAATCATAACATCATTGGGGTCCCCGGCTTGTACCACATACATACATCATAAGCGCGCATCCCTAAGTAAATACGAGGTAGCGAGCCCTGACCTACTAGGGTAAGGACAGCATAGTCGGTAGTCCCAGAACCGAGGCGTTCTTAAGGTGAACATCCCTGTTGCACAGCTTCGGTAGTGCCATAACCATGGACAGCATAGTCGGTAGTCCAAAACCGGGGCGTTCTTAAGGTGCTCATCCCTTGGACCCATACTTCGGTCCGGTACAAGCCCATTCATAAAGTAAAATAACTTCACATGCTTCATTATTCATGGGTCATTCATAGCATATTTAAACATAGCATAACCTTGTTACATGAAGTATGACATAAATCATACTTGACCTTTCATCGTTCATACTTAATGCATAGCATCATGATGCCCTAAAGCATAAGCATTATCTTCATTCATAAACATGGCATGCTTACATAAACATCATTCTTGTTCATAGTGCTTGCATGATCATGGTACATAAGGTAAGCATTGCATTGTATTCATAGAACATGACATGTTTACATAGACCATCATCCTAATTCATAGAGCTTGCATGATCATGATACATAAGATAAGCATTGCATTATATTCATAAAACATGACATAATTACATAGACCATTCTCCTAATTCATCTAACTTGCATGATCGTGATACATAAGATAAGCATTGCATCACATACATAAGTATAGTATCTATCACAAGCATGCATGGGTAGAACTTCTATGAACATACTACTTACTATATAAGAGCATGACATAGAACATAAAACATTCATAAATAAACCCTATTAAGCATGGAATCAAACATAACATACCAACATGAAACATAACACTTAAGGTTAGGGTCATAGGTAACATCATTTTCTACCACATGCTTGATCCTATATTTATATATCATAATAAGCCATAAACCATCATTCTTGAAACCCTAACCCCACCTAAACCCTAATCATGTTGCTTGGCCGAAACTTATAAGGAAGGGTTCTATCATTAAATTGACATATAAGATAGCATGAGGTAAGGAAAAAGACCATACATTACTTATAAGGCCATAGGAAGCCATTAGGGCTCATGTTTAGGGTTAACCCTAACTCCTAGCCCTTCTTCTTGGTTTGGCCGAAACATTCAAGAGCCATGGGTTCATGGAAAAGATTCCTAAAATTTCCAAATTAATCATCTACACCATCCATACCATACCCTAGGAGTCATTGGAACCCTTACTTGAAGTAAGCCCTAACTTTTTGCCCTATTATCCATCTTGGCCGAAACTTGTAGGGTCTCTAGGCCATGTGAAAATTCACATAAAACATCCTCAACCTTCCTTGTATCATGAGGGTATACAAGACATACACTTGAAGGGTTAGATCCATCCCTAACCATGGGATCATGGTGGTGGCCGAAAACCCTAAGGGTACTAGGGTACTCCAAAAATTCTCCAAATCATATTTTAACCTATATTCATCATGAGAAAACATTAGAAAGCATGAGTGAAATTTTTAACATCATCTTGGACCCAAAAACCATGGTGGCCGAAAGTCCTAGGGGTCCAAATCATGATTTTCTCGACATCAAACCCAAACCAAACTTCATATTATGATAAATCTCAAAGAGAACTATTATACCACAGGTGAGGGAGTCTTACCTTAGACTATCTTGATTATAGACCTTAGGTTTGAAAGAAGGATGAAGATCTTGTTGTCTCTTGACCACCCCTAGCCTTTACACCCTTGTGAAAGCCTTGGATCTTGGAATAGAGACCTTCTTGTGAATTTTTCCCAAGGGAAAACCCACCTTGGAATTTCGGCCAAGATGAAGAAGGAGGAGGGGAGAAGGGTGACTTGATGGAAGAAGAGAAGTAACCCCCCATGCCCTCTCTTTATAACACTTTAAGGAGGTAAATGAAGAGTCTCTTCCCTTCATGACCCTTCATCTTCCACTAAGTCTTAACTAAAAATCCACTTCATCCTCTACTAGCACTCCCTTGCTAGCTGAATTGGTTAGAGCATGCATGGTGGTACAAGAGATCCAAGGTTCAATCCTTGGTCCATGCACCTTATTTTTTTTTATTTTTCCCATAATTCCGAAAATTCCCTAAAAATTCCTCCATAATCATGTTAATATTCCTCATTAAACCCCTTTATATTTATATTAATTTTTACCTAAAATCCACCAATAATTATGGTACTAAAAAGCCCATATAAGGCCCATTAATACTTAGTTTTCTCAATTTAAATGAGAAAACATGGATTTCTAGGCCAAAGTTCATATTAATATTTCTAGGTCCCTCGGAAAATTATCTAGACATGCTCAATATTTTAAAGAAAATATTAAGAGAATTTTCTGGGTCGTTACATCGTTAGTGTTCTTCCGCCGGGAGTGCTTCCTCCTTTGCTCTGTTCGCCCCTTATTCCCTCCCCCGGTACCTGATGGAGAAAATAAAGAACTCTTCAGGCACTGATGAACGGAGAACTTGCCCCCTGCACCGACCTGGGTGATTTTCAACATGACGCAGGATATTAGAGGGCTAAGAGTATCTTGGCTGGGATGGAATTCTATGGGCTCTAGTTGGTGCAGTGCGAGGAGCTCCTTTATCGGGCGGAGATTAGCCCCAAGAGCACCCCCCCCTCAGCTCCAACCTATGTGAGTTACTTTGCCTCTGGTATGGTGCTCGGTTAATGTTTACTGACGTCCTCCTGCCTTTTACCCTGCAGTCGACATCATGCTCCCTCTTGTGAAGAATAAGTTTCTAAAGTGGGACCAGGCTAATGAACAAGCATTGACCCTCGGGTTAGTAATTTTGACCCCAGCAGGAATCCCCTCCGAGGGTGGCGAAGGGGAGGGAGAGTTGTCAGCGGGCCCAACAATACCGGCGCTCCCCCACGGCGATGACGTCTTGGCGTCATCCCTGATCTGTAAAGGGGGGCTCCCAGCCACCCTTCCGGAGGCTTCACAGGAGAAAGAGGCGTCTTCTTCGTCTAACGCGCCCTCTGCCGTCCCTGTGCCTGGAAAGAAATGGCAAGAACGGCGATCCCAACGAGATCGCCCCCCGAAACGATTGAAGAGAGGCTTGCACTTGGCTACCCCCGAGGATGCGGCCTCTCAATCTTTGATCGTCGGGGCAGGGTCCTCATCCCCCTTCATTGCTACGTGTCCTCCCGTTACTGATGCCGCAGCTCCTACAGTCAATCTTCTTCACGGCAAGGAGGTGTCCATGGGGCTGCCCCGCTCCCACCGGAAGACTCCCTCAGCGACGAAGAAGACGATCGACAGTTCTTAGTCCATTCGCATAGAGGGAGTTGCCACAGAGGCATCACCAAGTGCTTCAAGTTCGGAGGGAGACGCTCCCCACCCCCGTGACATCCCTGGCCCATGCGCTCCCCCTACTGTGAGGGCTCCCGGTCTACCGTGGCGGGTAGCCGGATCAGCCCAATACTTGGACATGTTGCATCAATCCTTACTGGTGGTAAATATCTCGTGCGTGCTCTTCACTTCCTCTCAGCATCCTTTTACTGACTATCTGTATTCACCTCACAGGTTGCTTCGAACTGCGCGACCACGAGCCGTCTACTGCATGCCGGAGGGGTTACTGAGAATCTCCTGCAGCAGGTGGCGGATGTTGAGGCAGAAATTGGCCAGGCTCGTGAGGCCGGCCTCCTGCAGCTGGAGTTTAGCCGGGTCCTCCGAGAGAAAGCTGATTATTACCTGTCCGCCTTAATAGTGGCCGAGGATACCCTGCATGGGTACAAACTTCGTGAATGCTTGGGGTCCGAGAGGAACTAGGCCCTGGAAGAGGACTTGCAGAAACTATCGCAAGAGCGAGAGCAACTCCGGGCTTGCAATGAGGAGCTATCCAACCAAGTTAACCTCTTGGAGCTAAGAAGATCCTGGAGGACCGGGGCGCAGAACAGGAGTGCGTGATGGCTTTGCGAGAACACGACTTGGAACTGTCGAGCTCTTATGCAACCGATCTCCAAGATCAAGTAATCCAAGCTAACGCGCAAGCTGCTGCTGCCTCCCAAAAGCTTCACGAAGTACAAGGGGTTCAGGCGCACCTGCTCCTAGAGGTGGAGGCACTAAAGCTTGCTAAAGCCGAAGCCGAAGCCGAAGCTAGGTCCCAGCAACAGCAAAGGGATCCTGTACCTCAAGTATCCCAGATTGAGACGGCATACAAGGCCAAATTTTTGGAGTCAGAGGAGTATGCTGATTTGGTAGCTACACAAGAATTTAAGAGTCTCAAACAGGACATCTACGACGCTATCAAGCAGTTGGAGAAAGACCAGTTATTGAAACCAGGCTCCAACTTGCGTGCCATAACTATTTAGCGTGTTTGGGACGACCTTTCCCCCGAAGAGCGGGCTTTGTAGGGCGCCCCTTATTGTGTGCATATCCTCCCCCAATTCTCCCTCGGCTGTTGTAGCCTATTCTTATTAAACTCTCTGCTCCTAGGGTAAATATTTGCTTGATTTGCCATCGAACTCCTTGTTTTTAGCGTGATTTCCTGCTTTTCTTAAAATGATCAGCTTCGGTCCTGGGTAGCTGGAGCAGGCATGACGCTTTTATTTGTTTTTAGTTGGGTTTGTACAGTATACGGCTCCGAGGCCAAGCCAACACACTGAGAGGCTGTAGGATTTAATCAGCTCTTGGCTGGGCGCGTACAACTCCAAGGCTAAGCCTACACACCGAGAGGCTGTAGGATTTAATTAGCTTTTGGTCGGGCGTGTACAACTCCGAGGCTAAGCCTACATACCGAGAGGCTGTAGGATTTAATCAGCTCTTGGCTGGGCGTGTATAGCTCTGAGGCTGAGCCTACACGCTGAGAGGCTATAAAATTTAATTAGCTCTTGGCCAGGCGCGTACAGCTCCTAGGCCAAGCCTACACACCAAGAGGCTGTAGGATTTAATCAGCTCTTGGGCGGGCATGTACAGCTCCGAGGCCAAGCCTACACACTGAGAGACTGTAGGATTTAATCAACTCTTGGCCGGGCGTATACAACTCCTAGGCCAAGCCTACATACCGAGAAGCTGTAGGATTTAATCAGCTCTTGGCTGGGCGCGTACAGCTCCGAGGCTAAGCCTACACACTGAGAGGCTGTAGGATTTAATCAGCTCTTGGGCGGGCGTGTACAGCTCCGAGGCCAAGCCTACACACTGAGAGGCTGTAGGATTTAATCAGCTCTTGGCCAAGCATGTACAGCTCCGAGGCCTAGCCTACACACCGAGAGGTTGTAGGATTTAATCAGCTATTGGTCGAGCATGTACAACTCCAAGGCCAAGCCTACACACCGAGAGGTTGTAGGATTGAATCAGCTCTTGGGCGGGCGTGTACAGCTCCGAGGCCAAGCCTACACACCGAGAGGCTGTAGGATTTAATCAGCTCTTGACCGGGTGTGTACAGCTCCGAGGCCAAGCCTACACACCGAGAGACTATAGGATTTAATCAGCTCTTGGCGGGGCGTGTACAGCTCCGAGGCCAAGCCTACACACCGAGAGGTTGTAGGATTTAATCAGCTCTTGGTCGGGCGTGTACAGCTCCGAGGCCAAGCCTATACACCGAGAGGCTGTAGGATTTAATCAGCTCTTGGCGGGGCGTGTATAGCTCCGAGACTCCAAGCCTACACACCGAGAGGCTATAGGATTTAATCAACTCTTGGTCGGGCGTGTACAGCTCCGAGGCCAAGCCTATACACCGAGAGGCTGTAAGATTGAATCAGCTCTTTGCCGGGCGTGTACAGCTCTGAGGCCAAGCCTACACACCGAGAGGTTGTAGGATTTAATCAGCTCTTAACCAGGAGTGTACAGCTCTGAGGCCAAGCCTACACACCGAGAGGCTGTAGGATTTAATCAACTCTTGGCCAGACGTGTACAGCTCCGAGGTCATGCCTACACACCGAGAGGCTGTAGGATTTAATCAGCTCTTGGCGGGGCGTGTACAGCTCCGAGGCCAAGCCTACACACCGAGAGGCCGTAGGATTTAATCAGCTCTTGGCCGAGTGTGTATAGATCCGAGGCCAAGCAGGAATTTCTTCTGCTGGGGCCCGTTGGGGAAGGCCCCCACAATGTCCATTCCCCACTGGTCAGATGGGCACGTTACTGTAGAAACACTCAGTGGCTCCATTGGGTGGTGAGACACATGTTGATGTCTCTGACAGACCTTGCATCTGGCCACAAAGTTAAGCGAGTCGGCCTGCAAGGTGGGCCAAAAGTATCCAGCCAACAGGATCTTTCAGGACAGGGACCTTCCTCTGATGTGGCTCCCACAGATGCCCTCGTGCACCTCTCGCATTACGTAGCCAGTCTCCTCCGGCCCGACGCATTTTAGGAGGTGTCGGGCATTGGCCTTCCTGTATAGCTGATCCCCGACCAGTGTAAACCTGTCCACCCATCGGCGAAACAACCGACTCTCTTAGCCCCCACTCGGTAGGGATCCGTCCCGAAGGAACGCTACGTAGGGATCCCTCCAGCCTGTGGGTCTGTCTATTCTAGCCTCTCCTATAATTTGGGCCACCATTGTTTCTGTCACACTAGGCCCCTCCAGCTGCCAGGTAGATATGGAACTGGCCAACTTGGCTAACTCGTCGGCTCGCACATTATTCGACCGGGAGATCTTCTGTAGGATGACCTCCGAGAAGGCGGTTTTTAGTTGCTCATAGAGGGCTACATACATTTGCAACCGCTCATATCTGACTCCGAAACCACCCGCTATTTGCTGAGCCACCAATTGAGAGTCTGAATAGACCGTGATTCGACGGGCTCCCATTTGCCGGGTGGCTTGTAGTCCTGCCAGGATCGCCTCATACTCGGCCTCATTGTTGGTAGCATTGAAGTGAAGTCGGATAGACAGATGCAGCGTGTCTCCCCTAGGGGAAATCAGTAACAGTCTAACTCTGCTGTGCTGGCTGTTGGCGGATCCATCCACATAGACCTTCCACATACCTACGGTCTCTGCCTCCGGGACGGTTTCTAGCATGAAGTCGGAGAGGGTCTGTGCTTTGATGGCGACTCGAGGCTGATACTCAATGCTGTATTCGCTTAACTCCGTCGTCTATTTGATTAGCCTGCCCGACGCCTCGGGGTTAGTGAGGACTAGAGCGAGTGGGCTATTAGTGAGGACCACGATGGGATGTGCTAAGAAGTATGGTCGTAACCTTCGGGCCATCAGGACCAAGGCATAGGCCAGTTTTTCCATCATGGAGTACTGCATCTCGGCGTCCTTTAGGAAGTGTCTGAAGAAATAGATGGGGTGTTGTATCCAGTCTTGTTCTAGGACGAGCGCCAATCCTACCGCTTGCTCAGCTGCTGATAAATAGACGAATAAGGTCTCCCCTTCCACGGGCTTATGCAAGGTCGGGAGATCTGCCAGATAGGTCTTCAACTCCACAAAGGCCTTCTCACACTAGTCATCCCATTCGAACTTAACAGCCTTCCTCAGAATTTTGAAGAAGGGGAGAGCTTTGTCTGCGGATTTAGAGATGAACCGAGATAATGCAGTGATCCTACCATTCAGCTGCTGTACTTCCTTGAAGTTCCGCGGGGGTGGCATATCCAGAATGACCTTTACCTTTTTCGCGTTGGCTTCGATCCCCCTCTCCGTCACCATGTACCCTAGGAACCTGCCACTTTTTACCCCAAACAAACATTTAGCTGGGTTTAGTTTCAACCTGTGTGCCCTCAGGGTGGCGAACGTCTCCTCAAGGTCAGGTATCATATCACCCCCCTTGTCCGTCTTGACCAGGATATCGTCCACGTACACCTCAATGTTCCGCCTGATCTGGTGCCTGAAGACTTTGTCCATCATCCGCTGGTACGTGACGCCCGCATTATGCAAGCCGAAGGGCATGACGTTGTAGCAGTACGTGCGTTAGCCGTCACAAAACTGACCTTCTACTGGTCCTCGGGGGCGAGGGGGACTTGGTGGTAGCCCTGGTAAGCGTTCAACATTGAGATCAACTCACATCTGGCTGTAGAGTCCACCAGCCGATCTATCCGAGATAGGGGGTAGCAGTTTTTCGGGCAGGCTTTGTTTAGGTCCCGGAAGTCGATGCAGACTCGTCATTTGCCCCCAGGCTTGGGAACAAGGACCACATTGGCCAGCCAAGCTGGGAATCAGACTTCTCTGATGTGTCCAGCTTTTAATAGCTTCTGAACCTCATCCTGAATAGCTTTATCTTGCTCAGGGGAGAAATGCCTTCTCTTTTGCTTCACGAGACGGGCCTCTGGCGTAACATGTAGGTGATGCATGGCCAGCGCGGGGGGGGGGGGGGGGGGACCCCTATGATTTCTTCAGCGGCCCAAGCGAACACATCTCTATGGTTCTGCAGGCATTCGACGAGGCGGTTTTGTAATTCTGGCGCGAGGTCAAGGACGATGCGCGTGCTTCCCCCTCCGCCGTGAGGATGGATCTATACTTCCTCACTCTCGACTTCCCTTCGTTCTTGCTTGGGTCCTTCGTCCTCCCACGGATGGGGCGAGGTCCTCTGCTTCCACCATCGGTGCTCCTTCAGGTGCTTTGTTAGTGATTCCCACAGATGGCGCCAAATTTGTTCCGGAAGGAGTCGTCGACGATGGCCAGTCACTGAGGCTCGACCCGTGTGGAAGTTACTACACCGAGGAGGAATTTGGAGTCCTACAAAGTTAACACAAGCGTTAGGGGACACACTGACAGGGGTCCGACGGAGTCCACTCCGACGCTCAAGTTAGTAGGTTGTCCGAAGAGTAATCGCAGTGAGAAAGAAAGACAGTATGTAAAACGAGAGATCGTAACCCCCTCCGGGGGGGGGGGGGTAGTCTACCTTTTATATCGATGACGGCAGGATAAATGTGGCCCTCGATCGGTGCCACATCTCCAATACATAAACCACGTTCTCCTCCTCTTTTGGTGGTTATGGGATATCCTTTGAAAAGGTCTACGCCGTTATCAGCTTCTGCCTGCTTCAAGATTCAAGGGTCGTGCAGACCTTTCACGACGGGAGTGCTTATCCGTACCTCGAGGGAGGGGTCAATGTTTGAGGTCGGTTATTATGGGGACTCCACCCCCCGAGGAGAGCTTGGGGTTTCCATGCGTTATAGCTCCCGATGTGCTCTCGAGACCCCACCTCCCGAGGTGCCCCCCGAGAAGGAACATCAGCTTCCCTTCCCAGGAGTCTCACCCTTGGGGATTTCCCGAGACTCGGGACGGAGGGTCATCGCCACCTACCGTTGTTGTGTCGGACACCCTCTTCATCCTTTGTCCTGGCCAGGGCTCATTCAACCCTATCCTGTTCTCGGGGACCCAATCTCTCAAGGCGAGCCTGGGGGTCTTCTAGCCGACTGTTTCGGGTGAATGCCCGAGGAAGATCCCTGGGCCTGGGCAAGAGAATCTTTCCGATTCGAAGTGTCTCGCCCTTCAGCTTCTCCATCTCACGTGTCCGCCAAGGGCTTATTCAACCCTATCACTAACCAAGGAAGAGATAGATAAAACTGAACCCGAGTTGGAACATGAGTCCAAGCCCAAATCCGAGATGACAATGATTACGGGGGAGAATCCTAACAAGGATTCAAAAGGTAATATTGTAAATTTTAAATATAAAGAACACATAATATGCTTAAGTGTAGTGAAAAGGGACATTACAAAAGTAAGTGTTCTAAGAGTCGATTTGCACAATCGGAGGCAAATGAGAAACTAATGCCAAGAGTTTGAAAAACTAACAAGCACATCGAATACTTCAAGTGTAAAAGGATGGGGCACTACAAGAGCTAATACTCAGAAAGAATATCCAAGGATCAAACGGAGTAACTAAGGTAAGTAAATTTAAATTAAGTAAAAATTTAAATGCTTTAGATTTGCTTGGTTTAGATTATGATAAAAGATTATAAATGCATGAAAAAGCTAGATTAACATGTTCTAACAAATTGCTTAACAAAAATAATTTAATTAATCAAAATTTAATTATTTTAAATTTACATAACTTTGATATGATCAACACAAACCTTAATTTATTTGATTAAAACCTAAAACTAATTAATCTAAATTCAATAAATTCATTTAATCAAGTTAATTCACAATTAAATATGAATCATAATTCTTCTAAATCAATCCATAATCAAAAAATAATTAAAATTTTTAGAAAATTAGAAAAACAAAATAATCTTTTAAAAAATAAAATAAATGAATTAAAAAAGATTATTAATAATTTACCAACTCATAAAATTTATGACTTAGGTTACAAGTCAAAGTCAAATAAAAAATTTAAACTTCAAAAATCAAGTTATAATAAAGTATTTTTTTAATTACAAAACTAATCAATAATTCCAACTTAACCTAAATCTAAAAACAATTTAAACTCAATTAGAGGTAACTTAATCAAATTAATTAAACTAAACCAATTTAAATATTAAACCTCAAAGTTAACCTAATTAAACTTAAATAATTTTAATAAAACTAAAATCATATAGGAGGCAGCAAACTAATTGACACACCAAACAACTTGAACTACTCATTTAGGTACCTAGTGTTAGGACTGGTAGAACTAGAGAGGGGTGAATAGCTCGCTTCGGTTGGTTTTTCTTTTTCACAATAGAAACTAGATGCTAAACACCTCTAAATCTAATGCTAACGCTTTGATTTACTTGATTTCGACCTCCTTGAGGTGACTAATCCAAGGGTCCACACCAACGATCACAGATTCCACTATGAAACCTCCTTCTCGAAACAACACCAAAGGTGGAGAAACCCTTTTACAACAACCTTGAAAGCTTTCACGAAAAGAACAACACATAGGAGAAGAAGTAGAAAAATATTACACTTTAGGCTTGATTCTCCTTCCTTTGGTTGCTTGAAGATGGTGTTGAAAACTTGAGCAGAGAACTTGAGCACCAAGCTTATTAGAATTGCAATGGAACAGTAGTAGACGTTTTTTTGCTTCGTCGCCTGCTTTTAACGGTCTTCTTTGCTTCTTTGTGGCGTCATGAATCGATTGGCGAAAACCCAATCGATTACCATATAGCCGTTGAACAGTATGAATCTCGGATGAACGACTGTGATTATGCTATTTTGAACTTGAATCGATTGGGAGCATGTACTGATCGATTAGTCTCTTTAATCGATTAAGCAATCGATTTAGAACCCTTCTGTTCAAGCGAGGGATGTATCCCAAGAGGTTCCCTAATCGATTGACCAATCGATAAGGGAGCTTTCTGTTTTCGCACAGAATGTCTCCCAATCGATTGGCTAATCGATTGGGAGCTTCTGAATCAATTAACTGATCAATTACGGAGTATTCTGTTTGCGCACAGAATAGCTCCTAATCGATTCACCAATCGATTACAGGGCTTTCTATTTTCGAACAGAATGTCTCCCAATCAATCGACCAATTGATTGAGTGCTTTTGAATCGATTGTTAGATCAATTAGGGAGCTTTCTATATACTCATAGAATAGCTCTTAATCGATTCACCAATCGATTACAGGGCTCCTAATCAATTGACTGATCGATTAGGGAGCATTCTGTTTGTGCACAGAATAGCTCCTAATTGATTCACCAATCGATTACAGGGCTCCTAATCGATTGACTGATCGATTAGGGAGCATTTTGTTTTCACACAGAATAGCTCTTAATCGATTCAATAATCGATTGATCTCCTTCTAATCGATTGCCTGATCGATTGATACGCTCAAATTTAGGATTCTCAATCCTAAATGTCCCTGTGTTATTCTCAATCGATCCAATTACCTTGTGCTAGCGAAACCTCTTGTTTCCTGGACTTCATGCCTGGAGCCTCCTCATCTCCGGGTCTTCATGCCAAGAGTTTCATCCCCGACTATCCCTTGGACTTCTTGCCTGGAGCTTCCTCATCTCCAGGTCTTCATGCCAAGAATTCAGTCCCCGACCATTCCTTGGACTTCTTGCATTACATCACACTAAATCTCATTGTTAAATCCAATGTATTAGCTTAAACTTAAACAACTGTCAATCATTGAAACTCCTTATTTAGGGCATGATTGCATCTACACCTAGGACTGTTAGATGTGTATACTAAAAGACTTGTCTTTTTATATATATGATCATCTACATTTTGAAAAGAGAATTACAACAACACATATGCGTATTTATATTAGTATATGCATAAATGTCTGATACTTTCCATTGTAGATAACATGGTGTATGGTGACATACGGAAGATCATGTTATCAATCCCTTGCATTGTGTAAGTAGAGGGTCACAACCTAGATGAAGTTGGACAAACTATCGAGATGGTTGTAGTGTAATTAGGTGTGGTTTGTCTTGACTATAGAATTACACTAGTGTGCTTTGTGCACATTCAGCAGGACCAAAACTAGAGGTCATCCAATTTGTATTGACTTAATAATTGGATTGGACCTCGGATTATTATGGAGTACAATCCCTAAATCCCAATATAATAATGGGCATGTATAGTAATACTTATTTCTTTGATTTACCAATGGGTGAGATTTATTCTGCTAAATCGATAGGCCCGGTAAGTTGGGAAATAATATTAATTATATGGTGTGTCGTTGATTATTGATGGAATCCGTGTCCTGGTGAGTCGGGATGATGATGCCCCCTTGATGAGCTCATAAGGTTCATCATGTTAAACCCTACAAGTGGATTTGATCCAACATGATGATGAGGTTGAGTGGTACTAGTCAAGGAGTTAGGAGTTGATTAATTAAAATTGTCAATAATTTAAATTAATCGACGGTCATACAATATCTTAAATATGGGAGGATGGATGTACTCATAATAGGTGGAGCCCATATGAAAATAAGGGGGTTGGTGAGGAAGTTCAATGGAGATCCTTTAGTGGAATGAATCTTCATTAATGGATTGATTTTAGATCCATTAGTGGGCCATGACCCAACTCCTCCTCTTGGTCCCTACCTTAGCCCTATATATACTCCATGGGATCAAGAAACCAAGGCTTAATCCATCACAACTAATCCTAGGCTCTCTCTCTTCTCTCCCTCTCCTTCTCTCTCCTAGGGCAACTGGCAGCTTCAAGAGGTAGAAGACCTTTCTCTTCATCCTTCTCCCTTCTTCTTCTTTCGGTTGGTGGCGCAAAGGAGAGGAGAGCTTACTCCTCTTCCGGTTGTGGTTGGAGTAGCCTTGAGAAGGGATAGAAGTGGGCGCCGGCGGCAAGGAGCTTGTAGGAGGCGCCGTCGGTGATAAATTGGAAGGGGCCGGCGGTGGGTTGGTTGTGGAAGAAGAGGAGTTTTTCCTACTCTTCTTCATCTTCTCCTTCTTCCTCTCTTCCTCCTTTGGGTTGGCGTGAGGGTGGTGGTCATCCTCCGGTGGTCGGCGCAAGGAAAGGAGGAGCTTTGGGTGGCCGACGCAACTCCATCACTTGGAGTTAGGGTTTCGGCTAGGAGAGAAGAAGGTGGTGTTGGAGGCCCTTGGTGATCCCGGTTCTCAGTAGCTCGTCGCCCACACGACGTCCGGGAGGGAAGGGACATAAGGTAGAAGACTATGAGGTAAAGGAAGATATAATTTTCTTCTTTGGCTCCTTTTGTTCTATCATTTTTTGTGGCATGTTTGATTAATTATCTTTCTTAATTATTTGTTAGTTAATGGTAAATAATTAATTATTAGACCCCAATAATAAACACAAAAATCGGCGATCCACTCATCGTCTTTTCCGTGGTCGAATGGTTAGGCAAATTACAAGGCTCAATCTTTGAGATTGGCCAAGTTGTAATTTGAACCGATCGATACGATGACGAGATAATCATTTGGGAGACGAATCTTCATTCGGATTAATTTTTAATCCGTAGACATGGAGAAGTCTCTCAAGGACGACCAAGTATTCGCTTGGGAAACCCGCCAAGCCATACCCATCAATTGGTATCAGAGCTAAGGTTTCCGATTTTGTGTGTTTAGGATTCGGTTAATTACTTGTACATTATCATATATATTATTTTTGCTAGATGATATGTGGATGTGCGTAGGCTAACTCTTTGTTACAAGTACTAGATTCCAACTTATCATGGCTTAAATATGGTTGTGTGATTGATTGTGTAAATTTTTGTAATTAATTAAAATCCTCGGGGTTGACAAGGCTAGATAATATTTAATTTTTATAATTAAATACGGCACGTGTTTAGCTGAGCTTTTTGTTTACTTTCGATCTAAATTTTATGTACACTCTTTCGTGGAGTATAGGATCGATGGATGTAAATAATTAGCTAGTCATCTCAGCTCGGAGATCCCTTCAATGGTGGCTTGCGCATGGTGTAGGGAGGAGCAGACAAGGTGATGACACGACTGGAGGAGCATTGGAGACCAAGGCCATGAAAGTTAAAAAATCTAGGAATTTTCTATTTCATTATGTTGGTTTATGTGCTTGTCGTGTGTGTGCATGTAAAATTCCTCAAACTAAATAATTAAGTGGGAGAGGGACCCTAAGGGTCCCGTAGCCTCCGTTACAATCTGACAAGTGATGCGAACAAGCCCGCGCGTCGGCTCTGAGTGCCTTCCTCCATAATGGATAGGCTTGTTCTGCGGATCACTGGGCCAGAAAAGATTATAGAAAATTATTGAAGAGCGTGCGATTTTCCCCAACGGAAGACACATAATCGGAAATAATTTTCTTAGTGTCGTGTAATGGTAAACACTTAGATACAAATATTAGTATCCTCCCCAACGGAGTCACTGCTATTATTTGTAGGGCCGAAGTGAACCAACTATTAATCTTATTTATCAAAAAAGTTAGATTGACAAGATAATAAGATTAATGGATAAAACCTCCTCTAACGAATGTAGAATTCGTATACGTCCACACTAACGTGGCATGCAAATTCTCGGTGTTTAAGGTGTTGGTTGATTTCAAAAATTTATTGTTTGAGGAATCAATTTATTTTAGAAATCTAAAGTTGTGTTCGTTATGATTCTCAGGTAGTTTTCAAAATGACCTTTAACCCACTAGTGACCATACTTAAGGAAAATAAGCTTACTGACCCCAACTATATAGACTGGAAAAGGAACCTAGACACTGTCCTTACTGCTAAAGAGTACAAATATGTGCACTTTGAGGACTATCCTGAAAAGCCTAGTGAGAACTCTGGTGAAGAACAGAGGGAGCGTTACAAGAAGTGGATCAAGGCAGATGAGATAGCACGGTGCTACATTTTGGCATCTATGTCAAATGTATTGCAATATCAACATCAGGCCATGCCCACTGCTAGTGACATGATGCTAAACCTCAAGGAGCTCTTTGGGCACCAGGGTCAGGCCGCTAGGCAGGTTGCGATGAAGAACCTGATGACGACTACTATGGTTGAAGGGACACCTGTAAGGGTTCATGTCCTAAAAATGATGGCTCACCTCAATGAGATTAAGGTATTGGGAGCACAGATAGACGGGGAAACCTAGGTCGACATTATACGACAGTCTCTGCCGAGGAGTTTTGAGCAGTTTCGGCTCAACTACAATATGAACAAACGTGAATATACGTTGGGGGAACTGCTAGGAGAACTCCAGGCGGCAGAGGGCCTTTTTCGTCAGAGTTCTCAGGCCTTGGTCACTCAGAAGGTTTCTACTTCTATGCCCAAAGGCAGGAAGAAGAAGAAACAAGGTGGGTACAAGAAGGCAGCTAGATCGCAGGGACCTCGGACTGGCGTGAAGAAGCCGAAAGGCAAGTGCTTCATGTGTAAGCAAACTGGACACTGGAAGGCAAACTGTCCCCGTCGTCAAGACAAAGGTATTTCTTCATGCTTAGTCATTGAAACATGTTTAGCGGTGCTATCTACCGGTACTTGGTGAGTAGATATGAGAGCTACTGATCATGTCTCCAATATTCTGTAGGGGTTCCAGGAAACCCGACGGCTAGCTGATGGGGAAATCGTCGTCTACATGGGCAATGCAACGGAGGTAGAAGCTGTTGCAGTGGAAGACATTTATTTATCTTTTAAGAGAAATAAAGTGTTGGTTTTGAGAAATTGCTTGTATGTACCCTCTTTTAGAAAGAACTCAGTATCAGTTTCTAAATTAATAAAGGATGGATATTCTATTGCTTTTAATAACAGAGTTATTATAAAGAGAAATAGAGAGATTATCTGTTCGGGTACTATGATTGACAATTTATATACTCATGAACCAAAAGCTCCCACGATGCAAATAGAGGCCAATAGCTCATCATCTAACCTAAATAAGAGAAAGGAACCTTCTAAGATGAACCAGACATATCTTTGGCACCTTAGGCTTGGTCACATTAACCTTAGTAGGATTCAGAGGTTGATAGCCGATGGGCCCTTGGGTTCATTGGTGGTGGAAGGCTTCACAACCTGTGAGTCTTACTTGGAAGGTAAGATGACCAAGATGTCTTTCAAGGCTAAGGGGTATAGGGCCAAAGATGTGTTAGAACTAGTTCATTCTAACTTGTGTGGTCCTATGTCCATCTAGGTTAGAGGTGGCTTTGAATACTTTGTCACTTTTATTGACGATTATTCAAGGTATGGATACATTTACCTGATGCGCCGCAAGTCTGAATGCTTTGATAAGTTCAAAGAATTCAAGACTGATGTGGAGAAACATCAAGGTAAAAGTATCAAGACACTACAATTAAATTGTGGTGCGCGAGTACCTCTTAGGAGAGTTTAGGACCTATTTGTCAGAGGCTGGGATTCAATCCCAATTGTTTGCACCCGACACACCCCAGCAGAACGTTGTTGCAGAAAGAAGGAATAGGACTCTTATGGAGATGGTTAGGTCAATGATGAGCTACATTGAGTTTCCAGATTCCTTCTGGGGATATGCTCTGGATACGATCGTGTATATTCTGAACATGGTACTATCTAAGTCAATCACATCTACTCCTATAGAATTGTGGACTGGGCGAAAGCCTAGTCTAAGATATATTCAGATTTAGGGTAGTCCAACACATGTGCTGAAAGGGGATACTGATAAGTTGGAATCTCGTACAGAAGTACGTCTGTTCGTAGGCTATCCTAAAAGAATGAAGGGTGGTCTATTCTATAGTCCTGAGGATCAGAAGGTAATCGTTAGCACGAATGCTAGATTCTTGGAAGAAGACTATGTGATGAACCACAAGCCCAAGAGTAGACTAGTTCTTGAAGAATTGAGAGGGCACGTTCCGACCTTAGGACCAACTGTACATGAGGATACACCACAAGTCACTGCACCGTGTGTCACAGAAGATACACAGGCGGTACCTAGTCATAGTGGGAGGGTTGTCAGACAACCTGAGAAGTTCATAATTTTGGGAGATTCTTCAGACTTGGTCCCTGGTGAACATGCACCGGATCCCTGGACCTATGACGAGGCCCTCCAAGATAAGGATGTAGATTCTTGACAAAGGGCAATGAATTTTGAGATAGAATCTATGGATTCTAATCATGTCTGGGAGCTAGTAGAACCACCCAATAGTGTAAAAGTCATTGGATGCAAGTGGATCTAGAAGAGAAAGAGAGAATCAGACGGGAAGGTTGAGACCTTCAAAGCTAGGCTTCTTGCGAAAGGGTTTACTCAGAAAGAGGGTATCGATTATGAGGAGACCTTTTCGCCGGTAATCATGCTTATGTCTATCCGGATTCTCTTATCTATTACCGCTGATATGGACTATGAGGTATGACAGATGGACGTTAAGACAGCTTTCCTTAATGGAAGTCTTGAAGAGACCATCTACATGAAGTAACCAGAAGGATTCATTATGAAGGGCAAAGAGCATCTAGTCTGCAAGCTTAATCGATCCATTTATGGATTGAAGCAAGCTTCACGATCTTGGAACATCCACTTTGATGAAGTAATCCAGTCATATGGATTTATTCAAAGTTCGGATGAATCGTGTGTATATAAGAGATGTGACGGAAACGTAGTGGTATTTCTTATACTCTACGTAGATGACATTTTGTTAATTGGCAACAATGTCAAAGTGTTGTCAGACGTAAGAGTATGGTTGTCCAAACAGTTCGATATGAAGGACTTAGGAGAAGCGGGACACATCCTTGGGATCAAGGTCATAAGGGATCGCCAGAAAAGGAAGTTGTGCTTATCCCAAGCTTCATACATAGACATTGTCCTAACTCGTTTTAGCATAGAAAACTCCAAGAAGGGTTTTCTACCTTTCAGACATGGAGTTCCTCTATCCAAGGAGATGTGTCCGAAAACATCAAAGGAGATAGAGGAAATGAAGGCAGTTCCTTATGCATCAGCTGTAGGAAGCCTCATGTATGCTATGTCGTGTATGAGACCAGATATCTGCTTTGTCGTGGGCATGATCAGCAGATATCAGAGTAACCCTGGACAAGGACATTGGACTGCGGTAAAGCATATATTGAAATACCTGAGACAGACTAGGGATTATATGCTGGTTTACCGGGAAGACCAATTAGTCCCTGTGGGTTATACAGATTCGGATTTCCAGTCTGATAGGGACAAGAGTAAGTCTACCTCAGGGTTTGTGTTTACTTTAGGAGGTGGAGCCATTGTTTGGATGAGTGTCAAGCAGAAATGTGTGGCGAACACCACCATGGAAGCTGAGTATGTGGCAGCCTCAGAGGTAGCCAAAGAAGCTGTATGGCTCAGAAACTTCATGATGGACTTGGATATGATTCATAGTTTGCCTAGATCTATCACAATCTATTGTGATAATAGTGGTGCAGTTACAAAAGGAACCACGAGCCCATAAGCCGAGTAAACACAAGAGCGCAAGTACCACCTGATACGAGAAATCGTAAAGCGAGAAGAAGTAGCTATCGCCAAGATTGCATCGGAGGACAACCTGGCGGATCCTTTCACTAAGGCCCTTCTGACGAGAGCTTTTGATTGGCATGTGGAGGATATTGGGGGTCAGATGTATGGCAGTGAGAGAACAGCAGAGTCTTTGAGTATAAGTGGGAGTTTGTTAGATGTGTATACTAAAAGACTTGTCTTTTTATATATATGATCATCTACATTTTGAAAAGAGAATCACAACAACACAGATGCATATTTATATTAGTATATGTATAAAAGTCCAATACTTTACATTGTAGATAAAATGGTATGTGGTGACACACAGATGATCATGTTATCAGTCCCTTGCATTGTGTTAAGTAGAGGCTCACAACCCAGATGGAGTTGGACAAACCATCGGGATAGTTGTAGTGTAATTATGTGTGGTTTGTCTTAACCATAGAATTACACTAGTGTGCTTTGTGCACATTGAGCAGAACCAAAACTAGAGGTCATCCAATTTGTACCGACTTAATAATTGAATTGGACCTCGGATTATTATGGAGTACAATTCCTAAATCCCGATATAATAATGGGCACGTACAGTTAATATTTATTTCATTGATTTACCAATGGGCGAGATTTATTCTGCTAAATCGATACGCCTGGTAAGTTGGGAAATAATATTAATTATATGGTGTGTCGTTGATTATTGACAGAATCGGTGTCCTGGTGAGTCGGGAAGATGATGCCCCCTTGATGAGCTCATAAGGTTCATCATTTTAAACCCTGCAGGTGGATTTGATCTAACATGATGATAAGGTTGAGTGATACTAGTTAAGAAGTTAGAAGTTGATTAATTAAAATTGTCAGTAATTTAAATTAATCGATGGACATACGATATCTTAAACATGGGGGGATGGATGTACTCATAATAGGTGGAGCCCATATGAAAATATGAGGGTTGGTGAGGAAGTTTAATGGAGATCCTTTAATGGAATGAATCTTCATTAATGGATTGGTTTTAGATCCATTAGTGGGCCAAGACCCAACTCCTCCTCTTGGTCCCTACCTTAGCCCTATATATACCCCATGGGATCAAGAAACCAAGGCTTAATCCATCACAACTAATCCTAGGCTCTCTCTCTTCTCTCCCTCTACTTCTTGTTGAGGTAATCGGCCCTTAAATGATTGGAAGATCATAGTTTTGATGTGTGGGCGAATAGGATTAAAGTTAGAGTGTTATGTTGTATTTGATTTGTGTGATTGAGTTTGCAAGACTTGGAGAATCACACTTGGTGGACCTATCCGAGGGACGAGAGCCGAGGGAGGAGAGCTCCAAGGGCAAGCCGGGAAGTGGACTTCAAAGGGCACACGTGAAGGGTGGCATGGAGGCAAGCCAAGGGAAGGCTTGCGTGCGCATCCGAGGGACGATAGCCAGAGGAAGAGGACTTCAAGGAGCGAACCAAGGGAGAAGACCTGAAGGCACAGGCGAAGGAGAAGGTTCGGAGTGGCTGGAGCTAAGCTGGGAGGCAGGACAGTCGACTGGCCCAGATGCAGTCGACTACCAAAACCCACAGAAAGTTCGTAGCATCGGACCAGTCGACTGGCCAAGGGGCAGTCGACTGGTATACCCCGAAACTAGCCGTTGGCTAGCTGTTTGCTAGCCGTTGGACGACATTTAATGTCGGGCCAGTCGACTGCCCTCGGGGCAGTCGACTGGTACGGGGCTGGACAGACTGTGAATCTGTCCTTTTCACCTATAAAAGGAGCTCCTCGTTACACGTGCACGCACAGTTCCATACAGTAACGAAGTGCTGCCCAATTGTAGAGTGATCTTTGCTTCCTCCATCATATTTCTGCATCTGTAAAGAGGAAGCTTTTGCTGTAAAGGTTTCTCCACCTCAAGGAGACTTTTCGATAGTGAAAAGTGGTGCTCGTAGCGTGGATCCTTGGATTAGTCACCCATCTGGGTGGATACCAAAGATCAAAACGATCAAAGAAAGTGCATTCACCCCCCCTCTGCATGCCTACATCGATCCTTCAGTTGGTATCAGAGCCGGTGCATTTCGGAAGATCTAACAGTCAACCGGAGCAATTGTAATGGCGTTTCAAGAGGGATACTCCACCGCACCACCACCATTCTTCGACGGCAACGACTTCGCGTACTGAAAAGGTAGGATGCAGTACTATCTTATGAATGACATAGAAACTTGGATAAGTGTTGCAGATGGCTTCGAAGCGCCCGTTGATGAAAGAGGAGACCCAACACCTATGAGAACATGGACTAAGGAGGTGATGAAGAGGGCACAATCAAATGCCAAGGCCACCACCACACTGCAATGCGGGCTCTCGAAGGAGCAACTAAATAAGGTGGGGTCGTTCAAGAGCGCCAAAGAACTATGGGACAAGTTGGTAGAACTGAACGAGGGGTCAAACGAGTCCAGAAGAGCCAAGAAGGACTTGTTGGTGGCCCAACTGTAATTCCTCTCCATGAAGAGCAACGAGACCGTCAGCCAGCTGCATGGAAGGGTAAAGGAAGTAATCAACGAGCTCCATGTAATTGGAGAGAAAATAGAGAACCGGGACATCGTCAGGTACATTCTACAAGCATTCCTGAGAACCACCCTGTGGGCATCCATGGTTGATGCTTACAAGGTATCAAGGGACTTATCCTTAGTTAAATTAGACGACCTATTTTGTGAATTTGAACTGCATGAGCAAGCTAACATTTCGGCAAAAGAGAAAGGTATTGCTTTTGTTGCAGAAAAGGAGAAGAAGAGGAGAAAGGAGAAGAAGAAGGTGATCTACTCATCATCCTCGGACTCAGAGGAGTCAAGTGCCTCTATGGACAGTGACCAAGAGGCCTTTATGGTAAGGAAATTTCGTAAAACATTTAAAAGTTTTTCTAACAAGTCATATGCTAGGAAAGGGGCCAAAGGTAAGGGTAAGGCCAAGGAGATAATCTGCTACAACTGTCATCAAGAGGGACATATGAAGAACGAGTGTCCCCAGTTGAAGAAAAGGGAGGACAAGAAGGAAGAGAAGAAGAAGAATGACAAGAAGAAGTCAAAGGGAAAGGAGAAGAGTGCCACGAACCTCAAGGCAACTTGGGACGATCCCTCATCATCAGAGGAAGAAGAAGAGCAAGTCTCCCACTTCGCTCTTATGGCACAAGATGAATCAGACTCATCAGACGATGAACGAAGCTCAAGCAGTGAAGATGAGAGCTCCTCCACCTCATCATCATCAGAGTCAGAAGCTTCGGTAAAGGTGAAGGAGGCCCCAACTTTATGGATAGTAGATAGTGGATGCTCAAGACACATGACCGGGGATGTTAGCAAGTTCACCACTATTAGCTACCTAAGAGAAGGGACCATCTCCTTTGGGAATAGTGAAAAGTTGAGGATCATTGGTAGGGGCACAATTGAGGTATCTCCCACTATTTCGATTCATAAAGTACTTTTAATTAAGGATATGAAGTTTAATTTATTAAGTGTAAGTCAACTATGTGATGCCGAGTTTAGAGTAGAATTTCATGCTAAGAAATGTGTAATAAGGCAAAGTGAATCAAACACTATCATATTAGAAGGGTTTAGAGAGGCAAATTTATATTATCTTGATCTATCTTATGCTACTAACAATGTTGTTAAGTGTCTCATGTCTAAAGAAGAAGAAGGGTGGTTGTGGCACCGAAGACTTGGACACGTCAACATGAGGAACATTGCAAGAGTGGCCAAGGAAGAATTGGTGAAGAGGCTTCCAATGATCAAGTATGAGAAGACCAAGTTATGTGATGCATGCCAAGAGGGTAAGCAATCCAAAGCATCACACAAAGGTAAAACTCTAATCACCACTTCCTTACCTTTAGAACTTTTGCACATAGACTTGTTTGATTGCCATAGTACTCCATCACTTGTAGGGAGTAAGTATTACCTAGTAATAGTAAATGACTTTTCTAGGTTTACTTGGGTCTATTTCTTGAAACATAAGGATGATACCCTAGATATCTTTATAGGATTTAGTAAAAGGGTAGAAGACGAAAAGAACATCAAAATAAACCGAATTAGGAGTGACCATGGTGGGGAGTTCCAAAACGCTAGTTTCACACAATTTTGTGTTGAAAATGGGTACAAGCATGAGTTTTCATGCCCAAGGACTCCTCAACAAAATGGGATAGTTGAGAGAAAAAACCGAGCTCTACAAGAAGCTGCTAGGACTATGCTTAATGCATACTCTCTTCCTAGCTACTTTTGGGCCGAAGCGGTTAACACCGCTTGCTATATCCAGAACCGGGTGTTGATACATAGGTTTTTAGGAAAAACACCCTTTAAACTTTGGAATGGAAGGGTACCCCAAGTCCACTATTTTAGGGACTTTGGATGTAAAGTCTACATCTTAAACACCAAAGACGACCTAAGAAAATTTGAGTCAAAAGCCGATGAAGGGATCTTAGTAGGGTATTCATTGACTAGTAGGGGTTATAGAGTGTACAAAAAGAGGACAAAAGTGATTGAGAAGTCCTCAAATGTCAAATTTGATGAAACCACTAGTACTTACCCTAGAAAGACTTCTATTGATAAGGATATAGATGAAGCCCAACCCCTTGCCCAAAGAATCCAAGACCTACATTTGGAGGGCAATGATCAAGGGGGAGTAAGAAGTACCCTAGAGGATGAGGAAGAAGGAGTAAATGAACCTACAACCTCTAGACCCTTGAGACATCACCATGATCATCCTATTGATCAAATCGTGGGTGATGTCACTCAAGGAGTAAGGACTAGGTCATACTTTAGGGATCAAACTAGTCAAATAGCTCTAATCTCCCAATTAGAACCCAAGACCATTGATGAAGCATTGGGAGATGCTGATTGGGTTTTGGCCATGCAAGAAGAGCTCAACCAATTTGAGAGGAGTGATATTTCGGAGTTAGTTCCTAGGCCCAATGATTGTACTATTGTAACCACTAGATGGGTTTTTAGGAATAAATTAGATGACCAAGGTAAAATCACTAGGAACAAGGCTAGATTAGTGGCTAGGGGGTTTAACCAAGTTGAGGGATTAGATTATGATGAGACCTATGCCCCTGTAGCTAGGTTGGAATCAATTAGAATTCTACTAGCTTATGCCGCTCACATGAGTTTCACACTCCACCAAATGGAAGTGAAGTCGACATTCCTGAATGGGATCATTAAGGAAGAGGTCTATGTAGAACAACCCCCCGGGTTTGAGGACCCTAACTATCCAAGACACGTGTTCAAATTAAGGAAAGCCTTATATGGATTGAAACAAGCTCCCCGGGCTTGGTATGAGAGACTTTCCTCATTTTTAGTGTCTAAGGGGTTTAGGAGAGGAATAATTGACCCGACATTGTTCCTAAAAACTAAGGATAAGGACATATTTGTTGCCCAAGTCTATGTAGACGATATCATTTTTGGGTCAACAAATAATGACTTCCTACAAGAATTCATCAAGTGTATGGAAGATGAATTTGAGATGAGTCTTGTAGGAGAGTTAACCTTTTTCTTAGGCCTTCATGTTAAGCAAACTAATGAAGGTACACATGTCTTTCAAACCAAATATGCTAAAGAAATTTGGTTTAGAACATGCTAAGGAAGCATCTACACCCATAGGAACCAATGTGAAAATGGATAGTGACATTGAAGGGAGAATGGTAGACTCTAAACAATATAGGAGCATGATTGGTAGCCTCCTATACCTAACCGCTAGTAAACCCGACATACTTTTTGCAGTAGGTATGTGTGCAAGGTACCAATCGTGTGTCAAAGAGTCCCATTTGATTGTAGTCAAGAGGGTCCTAAGGTATGTGAAAGGGACCCTAAATGTCGGACTATGGTATCCTAGAACCCCTAGTGTTGATCTAATTAGATACACCGACTCAGACTATGCGGGTTGTAAGTTAGATAGGAAGAGTACAAGTGGAGGGTGTCAATTCCTTGGGTCTTCTTTAGTTAGTTAGAGTAGTAGGAAACAACCATGCGTTGCCCTATCAACAATAGAAGCAGAATATGTGGCAATGGGTGGGTGTGTTTCCCAACTCCTTTGGATCATGCACACCTTAGAGGATTATGAGCTACATTACACCAAGGTCAAAGTCTTGTGTGATAATGCAAGCACAATCAACTTAACTAAATATCCGGTTCATCATTCTAGGACAAAACACATTGAAGTGAAACATCACTTCATTAGAGACCATGTGGCAAGGGGATACATAGAATTATACAATGTTGAATCAAAGTCGAACCTAGCCGACATCTTTACCAAGCCTCTTCCCGAATCAGAGTTTACATCCTTAAGAAGAGGCCTTGGAATGTGTTTTGTGGAAGTATAGAATGAACTTGGAGACATTAGCTTTGAAAAAGGGTGCTTGATCCATTAGGGTGATACATTTGGCTCACTTGTGCTTGTGGCACATTGTTGAACCATTAAAAGTATCAAAATATCAAAACTAGACCAACTATGGGGGAGGCAAGTGTTTAATCAATGGACACTTTGCCAAAGATCATAGTTGGACATTTTAAACTTTGAAAACCATTTTATGTTTTACATACTTTGCCATGTCTTTCAAAGTCATATGATTACAAATTTGGTTTCAAAGTTTGATACAAAATGTAGTATTTTTCAAAACTTTTGGATTTTTATCAAAAGTCATGCATGTTTGAAATTTTATATGGTTTAATATTTTTCTCTAATAGAGTATAACATTTCAAAAACATGTATGCAAAATTTTATAATTTTTGGAATTTTCTAGAATTTTCTAAGAGTTTCTGAAATTTGATAAAAAAACCTAAAAAATCAGACTGATAGCGTATCAGTCGACTGCCCTATGGGCAGTCGACTGGCACGCCTATTTTTCAGCAACTGTGAGAAATTTCAGAAATCTATAATTTTCGCATTTGATGCCATAGGGTTTGGTTGCTTGAGGCAATCATTTTGATGGTGTCAAAGGGGGAGAATAGGTGGTTTAAGTTAGAATTTTAACCGAGAATGGAGGGTTTAGGGTTTTATTTCTAACTTAGAAATTGAATGTATAGAAATGAAGAAGACATGGATTAAGAGGGAGGTACCTCTTAGGTTCTGATATGTCTTATATTTTTACATATTGTTGTTGTTAAGTGGTAACTTAACTTGGATTTAGATTAGAATTGAAAATGGGGAGAAGACATAGATTAAGGGGGAGGTTGCCTCTTAGGTGTACTATGTCTCATGCTTTTTCAATTCCTATCTCTTGCTATTGCTTCTGTTGTCATTTATCTCTAACTTAAACATATTGCCACACATCAAAAAGGGGGAGATTGTTAAGGCAATCGGCCATTAAATGATTGGAAGATCATGGTTTTGATGCGTGGGCGAATAGGTTTAAAGTTAGAGTGTTATGTTGTATTTGATTTGTGTGATTGAGTTTGCAGGACTTGGAGAATCACACTTGGTGGACCTATCCGAGGGACGAGAGCCGAGGGAGGAGAGCTCCAAGGGCAAGCCGGGAAGTGGACTTCAAAGAGCACATGTGAAGGGTGGCATGGAGGCAAGCCAAGGGAAGGCTTGCGTGCGCATCCGAGGGATGATAGCCAGAGGAAGAGGACTTCAAGGGGCGAGCCAAGGGAGCAGACCTGAAGGCACACACGAAGGAGAAGGTTCGGAGTGGCTGGAGCTGAGCTGGAAGGCAGGGCAGTCGACTGGCCCAGATGCAGTCGACTGCCAAAACCCATAGAAAGTTTGCAGCATCGGACCAGTCGACTGGCCAAGGGGCAGTCGACTGGTATACCCTGAAACTAGCCGTTGGCTAGCTGTTTGCTAGCCGTTGGCTAGCCATTGGACGACATTTAATGCTGGGCCAGTCGACTGCCCTCGGGGCAGTCGACTGGTACGGGGCTGGACAGACTGCGAATTTGTCCTTATCACCTATAAAAGGAGCTCCTCGTTACACATGCACGCACAGTTCCATACAGTAACGAAGTGCTGCCCAATTGTAGAGTGATCTTTGCTTCCTCCATCATATTTCTGCATCTGTAAAGAGGAAGCTTTTGCTGTAAAGGTTTCTACACCTCAAGGAGACTTTTCGATAGTGAAAAGTGGTGCTCGTAGCGTGGATCCTTGGATTAGTCACCCATCTGGGTGGATACCAAAGATCAAAACGATCAAAGAAAGTGCATTCACCCCCCCTCTGCACGCCTACATCGATCCTTCACTTCTCTGTCCTAGGGCAACCGGCGACTTCAAGAGGAAGAAGGCCTTTCTCTTCTTCCTTCGCACTTCTTCTTCTTTTGGTTGGTGGCGCAAAGGAGAGGATGTAACGCCCGCTTTTTTTTCCCATAAAGCGACGTTACGCTAAACATACATGTATATATAAAACATCTTAATGCAGCGGAATAACTAGTACTTAAATCATATACACATGTCTGGGTTATCATTCATGGACATGGTGACATTATACTTAACATATTACCAGCATAGCTAGCATCATGATAACTATTTTCCATAACTTATTCATAAGTATTTCAGGTAACATATTACTAGCATGCATAGCATCATGATATCAACTTTCCATAACTTATTCATAAGCCTTTCAGGTAGCAAGTAGTTTATCCATAACTTCACGAATAGTAGGTTGTTTCTTAGGCATAACTATCATAAGTCGAGCATAAACCAAAATAAGCATTGTCAGATCACAAAACATGCGATAAGTGAAATGAGAGTGTTTCTTGGCCATGTCACTACCACACACACATGTTCTTGCCTCTCCTGCTGCTTCCCTTAGAAATCTCTTGCTTGATCTGCGGTATAAGAAAATAAGACTATAAGCACGTAGGCTTAGTAAGACCCTTTTTCTACTCACAAAAATCCATACGTCATATAAACATGAACATAATGCTTCAATCCTACATATCATAGCATACTTCTTATTATGAACATATACACAATCATGGCATCATTGTTTAGCATAAACATAAATAAAATCATGGCATCAGAATTTAGCATGAACATAGATATCATCATGGCATCATAGTTTAGCATGAACATAAATAAAATCATGACATCATAATTTAGCATGAACATAAATAAAATCATGGCATCATAATTTAGCATGAACATAGATATCATTATGGCATCATAATCTAGCATGAACATAAATAAAATCATGACATCATAATTTAGCATAAACATAGTATCAACATGGCATCATAATCTAGCATGAACATAAATAAAATCATGACATCATAATTTAGCATGAACATAAATAAAATCATGGCATCATAATCTAGCATGAACATAAATAAAATCATGGCATCATAATCTAGCATGAACATAAATAAAATCATGGCATCATAATCTAGCATGAACATAGTATCAACATGGCATCATAATCTAGCATGAACATAAATAAAATCATGGCATCATAATTTAGCATGAACATAAATAAAATCATGACATTATAATCTAGCATGAACATAAATAAAATCATGGCATCATAATCTAGCATGAACATAAATAAAATCATGGCATCATAATCTAGCATGAACATAAATAAAATCATGGCATCATAATCTAGCATGAACATAAATAACATCCTGGCATCATAATTTAGCATGAACATAATATCATCATGCATAAACATACTTTGCATTATCATACTTTGCATAACGTACCTTGCATAAACTTACTTTGCAGAAGCATACTTATCATAAACATAATGCATAACATGGATGGATGCATGGGGCAAATGTATATACCATAAGGATGCTTAGATTTAAAATCATACTTTTAAATACTTAAACATAATCATAACATTCATTGGGGCCCTGACTTGTACCACATTCATACATCATATGCGCGCATCCTTAAGTAAATATGAGGTAGCTAATCTCGACCTACTAGGGTAAGGACAGCTTCATCGGTAGTCCCTGAACCGTGAATAGCTTCATCGGTAGTCTAGAACCGTGGACAGCTTCATCGGTAGTCCAGAACCGTGGACCTTACTTAGGTCCGGTACAAGCCCATTCATAAAATAAAATACTTTCACATGCTTCTTCATTCATAAACATACATAGCATAGTCATTCATTCTTAATGCTTAACATCATCATTATACCTTGAAGGCATGAACCTTATCTTCATTCATTATTTTCATTCCATATCATCATTATGCCTCGAAGGCATGAACCTTAACTTCATTTATCATTTTCATCCATGAACATGACATGCATACATATCATTCATAAATCATGACATACATACATACTATTCATAAATCATGGCATACCTACATAACTAGCATCTTAATTCATAAAAACATGTATGGTCATGGTACATAGGAAAACATGCCTAGGTCCTTTCATACATGATACATTTCCTTAGGTTCATGGCACATGGTCTAAGCATTTATGAATCATCATAACAAATGACATATCATATAAGTCATGACCTATAAGCTAGGGTTTTGGTTGACATAAAATTCTTCCAACATACTTAACCATATACATACATCTTAGTACCCTATAAACATGCATTCTTGTGGTCTTAACCCAATCCTAGCCCTAGGTTATGGCCTTGGCCGAAACCCTAAGGAGCCCTAGGTCCATGGAAAAATTCATATAGATCACCAATAACATCCCATACAAACATAAAATGCCATAGAAAAATATTTGATCCCATAATTAAGGCTAACCCTAATCCCTTAACCCTAGATTTGCTCTTGGCTGAAACCTCAAGGTCCATAAAATTCATGGAAAAATTCTTACACAACACAATTACTATCCATCATGTCATAGGGGAAACAAAATCAACATGTTAAATGGTTAGATCAAGGTCTAACCATGGATTAGGGTTCTGGGCCGAAATCTATAAGAACCATTAAGCATGTAAAAATTTATGTGAATCACCACTAACATTACTTACATCATAAGGAGACATAAGAACCATCATTAGAGAGTTAAAAACTAATCCTAGCCATGGAAGCTTGAAGGTGGCCGAAAACCCTAAGCCCTCCTTCATGGTTTTTTTTTTCACTTTAGATCTCAAACAAAAAGCTTAGATCATATCCATATCAAGAAAACCATTACACCACAGGTGAGGGGGTCTTACCTTAGACTATCTTGGTTATAGACCTTAGATTTGAGAGAAAGATGAAGACCTTGTTGCCCTTTGATCACCTCTAGCCTTTGTAACCTTGAACAAAAACCTTGGATCTTGAAGGAGAGACCTTCTTGGGAACTTTTCTCAAGGGAAAATCCCCCTTTGGGGTTTCGGCTAGGATGAGGAAGGAGGAGGATGAGAGGGGAGGCTTGGTGGATGAGAATGAGAGGAATAACTATCCTTGGTGTAAGTTACCATTCCCCTCTTTTATTCACCATAAAGTGGGCAAGTGAAGAGTCATGGTGTCTCTTCCCTTGTTGACTCTTCATTTTCCCTAAGCCTTAACCAAAATCCACTTCATTCTCTACTAGCACTCCCTTGCTAGGTGAATTGGTTAGTGCATGCATGGTTGTAGACTAGGTCCAAGGTTCAATCCTTGGTGCATGCACTTTATTTTTATTTTCTTTTTATTTCATTTTTCCTTATTTTCGAAAATTCCCTAAAACTCACCCATAATCATACTAAAATTCCTAATTACAATTCTTTTATATTTATATTAAATTTTGCCTAAAATCTACCAATAATCATGGTACTAGAAAGCCCATATAAGGCCCATTAGTACTTAGTTTCTCAATTTAAATGAGAAAATCATGGATTTCTAGGCTAAGGTTCGTCCTAATATCTCTAGGTCCCTTGGAAAATTATCTAGACATGATCAATATTTTAAAGAAAATATTAAGAAAATTTTCCGGATCATTACAGAGGAGAGCTTCCTCCTCTTCCGGTTGTGGCTGGAACAACCTTGAGAAGGAATAGAAGTGGGCGCTGGCAGCAAGGTGCTTAGTGGAGGCGCTGGCAGTGAGAAATTGGAAGGGGGCAGTGGCGGGTTGGTTGTGGAAGAAGAGGAGTTTTTCCTACTCTTCTTCATCTTCTCCTTCTTCCTCTCTTCCTCCTTTGGGCTGGCGTGAGGGTGGTGGTCATCCTTCGGTGGTCGGCGCAAGGAAAGGAGGAGCTTTGGGTGGTCGGCGCAACTCCATCACTTGGAGTTAGGGTTTCGGCTAGGAGAGAAGAAGGTGGTGTTGGAGGACCTTCGTGATCCCGGTTCTCAGTAGCTCGTCGCCCACACGACGTCCGGGAGGGAAGGGACATAAGGTCGAAGACTACGAGGTAAAGGAAGGTATAATTTTTTTCCTTGGCACCTTTTATTCTATCATTTTATGTGGCATGTGGGATCGTTTAGAATCGATAGAGGGGGGGGGGTGAATATCGATAAAATCTTTTCAGATTAAAAAGAGTAGTTACGCAGTAGAAAAATTCAAATCAATGCTAACACTTTTATTTTTACTTGGTTCGGAGTCTAGATCAGCTCCTACTCCAAGGCCCACGGTCCTTGATCGTTTACGATGGGCAATTCTATATTGCGCAAAAATATTACACAGTTGAGTTCAAATACAGAATTTAAATACAACAATTAAATAATAATTATACCGACAACCGGAGTAGATTTGTAGATCAGAGCCGCGGGTCGTCGTTGGCGCTTGAGACTTGAGCACAGAGCGTTTGGAGCAAAGCGCTTGAAAGAATTCGTTGGAAGCAATTGTGTCTGGAAGCAAGGGGGTGAACCCCTTTATATACTCGGTTCTTGGGCGCCTGTGTTGAAGGGGGCGCCTGACACGTGGCCTGTTCAGCGCAAATCCATATTCGCAGACTTGGCCAGTGCTTATCCCTTCAATTGGGGCACCTATATCAACACAGGCGCCTCATTTGCTGACATGGAGGCTTGCTTCGAGACTGGTTTGGAAATGGCCCTTCTTGGGCGCCTGTCACCATACAGGCGCCTGACTTCATTCAGGCGCCTGGGAGCAGAAACCTTCAACCTTTGTTTCTGCAACCAGGGTTAGTTCCAAAACACAAATAACAAACACATAATATATAAGTTAAGCACAATTAACGGCCTGAGCTGTCTTGGTTCTGACTATGGGCTTCCCAAATGGAACCCTAGGTCGAACCAACACCTAGTGTTCCCTCCTACGGGGAACACGTCCTCACCTACTCCTCTCAGGAGAGTTTACCTTTTTGCCAACCGGCTCCTCTGGTTGAACTTTTGCCCAATCCTCCGGATCAGGTCTTCGTGCCTAGTCCGCGACCATGACTTATTGCCCAACCCTCGGTCAGGTCTTCGGTGCCCAACCCTCGGCTAGGACTTATTGTCCAATTCCTCGAATCAGAACTTCGTGCCCAGTCTGTGACCAGGACTTATTACCCAACCCTATGTCAGGACTTAGGTGCCCAGCCCTCGGCCAGGACTTATTGCCCAATTCCTAGAATTAGGACTTCGTGCCTAGTGTACCTAGGACATTTCCTGCACACTTGAATCACTTCATTAGATCACAATAAAACCTTAACTTATGAACCCTTTGCCATTATGAAAACACAAGTTCGTCTTGGTGCTTCCGGCACCAATAATCTCCCCTTTTTGATTTATGGTAACCAGGTTCAAAAAGTTACGTTTAACCCATTTGAAGCATATATAACAAGCATGTTTATAAGAAAATCACTTTTTGAAAAAAAATCTTTACTAAGCTCCCCCTAAAATAGACATTCTCCCCCTGAAGCTTTCAATGATATACAATTTTTCAAAAACAATCTAAGTGTTTAAATTTTGACTAAGTGTTTTGCAAAACCGAACAAAGCATTTGCATACTTACAATTATTATGCACTTGAAAAATCTTTTTGCAAAAACATTTGCACTTAGACAAATTTTGCTTTAGAAAACTTTGCACTTAGAAACATTTGTACTTTAGAAAAAGTTTTTCACTTAAAATAAATTTTGTGTACTTAAAAAATTTACTCAAAAATTTTTTTTGTATACTTAAAAAATCTTTTTGCCAAATCATTTGCACTTAAAAACATTTTCCACTTAAAAAAGATTTTGCACTTAACAAAAAATTTTATTTAGAAAATTTTTCACTTAACCTAAATTTTGTACAAAATTTTCACTTAGAAAAATTTCACTTAAAACAAATTTTGTACAAAATTTTTCACTTAGAAAAATTTCACTTAAAACAAATTTTCACTTTAGAAAAGATTTTCAAAAAAGATTTTTACTTAAAGAAAATTTTGTGCACATAGAAAAATTTTTTACTTAGAAACAATTTTGTGCACTTACAAAAATTTGCTTAGAAACATTTGGTGCACTTTGAAAAATATTTTACTTAGAAAAAAATTATGCACTTAAACCAAAAACAATTTTGTGCACTCAAATTTAACTTGTGCACTTGAAAATTAATTTTGAAAATTAAATTTTAACTTTGTGAGAAAAGAGAAAAATTTTACTCACTTATTTTCTCTCTCCCCCTTCGCCATATATCAAAAAAAATTGATGGAAAACCAATTGCAAATCAATTTCGAATCAGAGCCAGTTAAAATTTTAAATACGTATTGAACCAACTCTTAGTGAACCCAAGCAATGAAAATCAAACCAATTAAACTAAACTTGTTCGGGTCCTGTCTAACCCAGTTAGCTACTCACCAACTGTTATATAATAGCAGCTTTCACTAGGGTTAGTCAATTTAAGTGATCTGATCAAGCTAGATTTTCTATGATTGAACACTTAACTTGATTGCTGTTCAATTGTATTTATCACCCCAACTACTCTAGATGCACTGACTTAAAGCATTTTGAGTCAAGGCATAGACCTAAGCATCTCAACCCAGTCTAGATTATCAATTAAATTGACCTAATGTGCTTGTGAGATGCTGGCTTCTAGATCTATAGGTGCATGCAATTCTAGGGTTAAAGCCTAGGCTAAGTCCATTTGCGTAGAAAACCCTAGTTTTAAAGGGGGTAATTTTTGAAAAATCTAAGTTGGAAAATAATTTTAAATTTCAAGACTTAATAAAAGAAATGATTTTATGAAAAAAATTTAAATCTAAAAGATTTTTGAAAAGAAATTAGAACAGTTCTATTCTTCTAAGCACAACCCTAACTGTCTTTAAGTAAGCTAAACTAAGATTCAGGTAAGGGTTTAGTAAAGATGTCAGCTAAATTAGATTTCGAGTCCACATGCATAAGTACGATTTCGCCGCTGGCTACGTGATCCCTAACAAAATGATGTTTTACTTCAATGTGTTTGGTTCGGGAGTGATGAATTAGATTCTTAGTCAGATTTATTGAGCTTATGTTGTCAATAAACACTTTGGTTTGGGTATAGTCTAGCTGGAAGTCCTTAAGAGTGTGCATCATCCATAAGAGTTGTGCTACACACTTTCCTAGGGCAACATATTCTGCTTCAGTTGTGGATAAGGCTACGCAGTGTTGCTTTCTACTGCACCAGCTGACTAGACTGTGTCCTAATAATTGAGAACTCCCACTTGTACTCTTTCTATCTAGTTTGCAACCGGCATAGTCAGAGTCAGAGTATCCTAATAATTCAAAATTAGAAGTCCTCGGATACCAAATACGTACATTTAGGGTACCCTTAATGTACCTTAAGACTCTTTTTAGTGCTGCTAAATGAGATTCCTTAGCACAAGTTTGGTATCTAACACACATTCCTATAGCGAACAAAATGTCAGGTCTACTAGCAGTTAAGTACAATATGTTGGATCGAGAGAAACGATAGAGGGGGGGGGTGAATATCGTTAAATGCATTTCGGATAAAAACTAGAGCAAGTATGCAGCGGAATAAAAATAATCGCGAACACAGGTAGTTTTACTTGGTTCGGAGCCTAGGTCGACTCCTACTCCATGGCCCACGGTCGTTGACCGTTTTCTGCGGGCAATTCTATAAGTGCGCAAAAACAGTTTACAAGAGTTGTACAATTGTAGTATAGTAAACTGAAAGAAAATAGCTCTTCGTTACCGACGTCCGATGTAGTTTATCCTTCGATGCAGATGGACGTCGTAGGCGCTAGAGTCATGAGTGGAAGGTTCCCGGAGTAGAGCGCTTTGAGTTGAAGAGCAAGTTGGCGTTGGAAGAAGTGTTGTGTGAAGCCTTGGGGTCGAGGGTCCTTTTATAGCCCTTGGGGCCGCTCGGAACGTCGGGGGCGCGCTCCCACGTGTCAGCCGATCTGCTTCCATCTCGGTTAGCTCTGATCCCTTAAAACTCGGGATCAGGCTTTGACGGGGGCGCCCGCAACGCTGGGGGCGCCCGAGTTGACCGGGTCTCCTCTTATCCGTTGGCTTCGCTGGGTTCTGCTTCGTTAGCTTCAACTGGGGGCACTCGGGATGCTGGGGGCGCCCGGGAGGACGGGGGCGCCCCGCCCATGAGCTGTCGAAGCCTGCCTTTGCTTCATGTGTTTTGTGTTCACCTTGGGGGCGCCCGGGACACTCCGGGCGTCCTGGTCAGCTGCTGCCTCATTCTTTTGAGGCTCTCTGAGCTGCAGACACTCGTTCCTTCGGTCCTGCATCCAGGGTTAGTCCAAAACACCATAAAGAAATAAGATGTTAGTTTATACAGCCTTAGCTGTCTTGGTTCTGACTTTGGGCCTCCCAAATGGAGCCCTAGGTCGAACCGATGCCTACTGTTCCCTCGACGGGGAACACGTCCTCACCTACTCCTCTCGGGAGAATTTGCCTGATGCCAACCAGTTCCTCCGGTTGGACTTTTGCCTAGCGGTCCTTCGCCAGGTCTTGGATACCAAGCTGTCCTTCGCCCGATGCCTAGCAGTCCTTCGCTAGGTCTTCAGTCCCAAGCTGTCCTTCGCCTGGTGCCTAGCAGTCCTTCGCTAGGGCTTCAGTCCCAAGCTATCCTTCGCTTGGTGCCTAGTAGTCCTTCGCTAGGGCTTCAGTACCCTAGCATTCCTTCGCCAGTGCCTAGCAGCCCTTCGCTAGGACTTTAGTCCCTTGGCATTCCTTCGCTAGTGCCTAGCAGTCCTTCGCTAGGACTTTTTACCCTGGCATTCCTTCGCCAGTGCCTATCAGTCCTTCGCTAGGACTTTTCCTACACACTTGAGTAACATGTTAGATAACAAATGAGACTTAACTTTTGAACCCTTTTGCCATTATCAAAACTCAGGTTCGACTTGGGTGCTTTCTGCACCAACAATCTCCCCCTTTTTGATTTATGGCAACCCTGGTTCAAAAAGTTAAGTTAATCAGAGTAAGTAAAAATTAAATTTTGTTCCCTCCCCCTGGAAGGAATCTCCCCCTAGATTTTTCAAAACTTCGTGGGGTTTTTGAAAATAAATTCTAAGTTTAAGGATGGATTTTTACTTAGAATAATTTTCAACAGAAATTAATTTTGGTTGTCTATTTTGGAGAACTTGTAGAATTTTTAAGTTTAAATACTTAGAAAACTTAAGAAGGATTCTGAAAGCTTAAGTTTGAGTACTAAGGAAAATTTTGACGCCCTAAGTTTAAAGTACTCAAAAAAGTTTTGAAAACTTTAAGTTTTAAAGTACTTAGTGAAATTTGAAAAACTTAAGTGCTTAGGTAAACTTAAGTACTTAGGGAAGTTTTGAAAAACTTAAGTACTTAGTGAAGTTTTGAAAAACTTAAGTACTTAGAGAAGTTTTGAAAAACTTAAGTACTTAGAACAGTTTTGAAAGACTGAAGTACTTAAAAAAGTTTGAAAAACTTAAGTACTTAGAAAAAACTTAGTACTTTTGAAAATTTTAATTAAGTACTTTTTGAATAAAGGATAGAGTTTGAAATTTTTAGAGTTGAAGAAATTCTTAAAAAAATTTAAACTCTCTCCTTTCCTATCTCTCCCCCTTTGCCATATATCAAACACAAATAAATATAGCAGAAACAAAATAATTAAATTGCATAAAGGAAAATAACTTGCATGATTTTGCTGTACTGAACCAATTCATGATGAGAATTAAACCAAATCAGTTTCATTTTCCTCTTTTAGGGACCTGTCTAACCCAATTAGCTACTTACTAACTGTTATAAACAGTAGTTTTCGCTAGGGTTAGTCAAGTTAAGTGTTCTGTTCAAGTTAGATTTTCTAAACTTGACACTTAACTTGATTACTGTGTAAGTTGTATTTAGTGCCCCAATTACTGCAGATGCACTGACTTAAAGCATCTTGAATTAAGGCAAAGACCTAAGCATCTCAACCCTTTCTAAGTTATCAATCAAAAGTACCCTAAGGTGCTTGTGAGATGCTGGCTTCTAAATCTATAGGTGCATGCAGGTCTAGGGTTAGGGCCTAGGCTAAGTTCATTTTCGAAAAAGCCCTAGTTTTGAAAGGGGGTAGTTTTGAAATAAAACTAAGTCGAAAAATTTGCAAGACAACAAAAAACTGATTTTGAAATTAAGTAAAATAGTTTTTCAAATTCATTTAGAAACTAATTTTTAAATCAAATAAAGCAGTAAGAAAATCAAAAGTAGAGTTAACCTATTCTTCTGAGCACAATCCTAATTGATAATCAAGTAGACAAGATAAACAAGTAGTCATCATAGTCATACAAGTCAGGCAAGATAAACAAGTAGTCATCACAGTCATACAAGTCAGGCATGAGTCAACCCTACTGAGTAGGAGCAGTCAACTAGTTACTAGTACAATGCTAATCAAATCTAGGACGAGGGACCGGGATGATCAGAGGAGCCTAGCTGCCATGCTCTGGGAAGCGACATCATCTCAATGTATCGTGCATCGACCACCTTTCGATCGGCTCTACGAGGGTCCATCTGCTCGATGTGATAGGTCTCGACCTCCTCTCGGAGACTGTGGATCTCCGTCTGCATCTGTGTGAAGCGTTGGTCGATGGTCGGTGGTGGAGGCTGATCTATATGGTCCCGCATCTCTGCTGCGAGATCAACAACGTCAACGTCTACCTCCTCGTCTGAGTCGATCGGAGCCCCGGCTTGCTGTCGTCTCCAACTCAAAACCCTGGTGGCCGATACCTCTAGACCAGCTAAAGAGAAGTTCCTAAATCCTATCTCATCAAAATCGGTCATCGCGGTTATTTCACCCACGGTAATGTCACGACCGTGGTGATGAAGGAGGGAGGTGATGATGTGGCAGAATGGAGTGCGCACTCGTCCCTGGGTCGTAACACTGGACGCATGCAGAATAGTATGAAACATGTGTAGCCCAATGTCAATGTCAAGATGATGGATCAAGGCATACAGAAGGAAGGCATGAAAAGGTCGCATGGTCGCGACATCTCTAGTGGAGCGTGGTAAGATACATCGGACCAGGACTCTGTACAGGGCGTAGTCCTGTGCCTGAAGGTCAACGGATTGGAATCGTCTATCTGCGGGGAGTCTAGCTTCCCTATAGAAATAGGAGTGAAGAGTGTCTAAAGTAATGTGAGAGTAGGGAGGATCAAATGGAGGATTCCTAGGTGGATAGCAACAAAAGGTGGACTGGGAGGGTCGTAGTCCAAGGAATCGGTTTAGCAAGGTAGGAGTGATCGACAAGGGTATCCCTTGAACAGTAGTGACAAACATGAGATCGTTTTGTCGAACTATGTTATTATAAAATTCTGCACATAAGGATATGTTAATGGTATGAGTGCAGAATACAAGATTATCTAATCGATAGAAGTTTATAACATTCATGGCTAAGGGACATGATTGGGTAAAGAAATGTCTATTAAGATAGCTTGTTTTAATAGGCTTGTAGGTTGTTCGAGCGAACTTATTACACAGTTCTAGAGTCGGGAACCTAGGGTCGGGACTCGGTTCGGTACCGGGGTTCGTTTGGTTTGCTCGGCATTTTCTAAGTTGAGAGACATGCATTTATAAGAAATGAATTAAGAAAATAATTCTAAATGCAAAAGGAATTAGGAAAGTAATTCTAAATGCATAAAACAAATCATACCAGGGAGGCATGGTTGAGATTGAGGAAGCACAAGTGTCACTTGATCTTCTTGGAAGGAAGGAAGGGAGGAAGGAGGATGGTTTTTGGTGTGGGAAGAAGAGGGGGTTCAGATGCCTTTTTATAGGCAGGTTATTGGGGGCGCCCGGGACAGTGGTCTCTGCCATGACAGAGACTGGGGCTGGTTAGGGGCGCCCGGAATGGTCCGGGCGCCCTGGTCAGGTTGATTTTGTAGCTTTTGCTGCATTGACTGCGATGGGGGTGCCCGCGTGGTTCCGACCGCCCTGACCAAGGGATTAAAGGCAGCTTTTTGCCTTGAGAGAAGATAAAGTCATGGGGGGGGGGGCGCCCGAGGAGTCACGGGCGCCCGGAGTGTATAGGAAGTGACAAATTTGATGTCTTGTCATTGTTTGACCATGGTTTAGTTGGTTTGACTGCTTTGACTATGGTTTGACTGCTTTGACTATGGTTTGACTATGTTAACCATAGTTTGACCACGTTGACCATGGTTTGACTGCGTTGACCATGGTTTGACTACATTCTGAACTACAGGATTAAACCACAGTATAGGTATTAAAGGAATTACAATTGAGTTTAATTTTACTGTCTCACCCAATCTAGGGTTTTCAATCACGTTGGCCTTACAGGTTTTGTGAGATAGGTTTTGATAAGTAAAATTATTTTAAAAAATTATTATTTATTTTGAAACATATAAATAATTTTGAAAACAATTGAATTTATTTTGAAAAGAATATTTAAATCTACAAGTAACTGAAAATTTGTGTTAGATTTGAATTTGACAAGGAGTAATTTGAATTTGAATTTCAAAAATTGGCTTCCAGGTCTTGGCGAGGTACTAAGCCTTCTTTGGCCGTAGCCTTATTGGATCATCAACCCTTTCCTTGACAAAGCCTTTTAATGAAATTTCATTTTCAAAATTAATCTTTGAAAAATTCTGGTCTAACTAGTTTGGGTCTTGGATCGGTAGCTTCGGCTAGTTTCACCAGTCTAAAGAGACCAAGTATACTTGACCTTATTAGAATTGGTTTCCCTAACGTACTATCATCTCACCGCCACCCAATACTATGTTGTTCAAATTTCAGTTAAGTTTGTTCAGTCCTTACACTAACCATTCCTAAGTCTAAGCATGGTAAATTGTAGAAATTAAATAAACAATCAGTCAAGCAAATTACAATCAAGAATTTAAGTTTTATTTAACAATAAATATAGTTTTTAATTTGGCTCCCCCTGGACTAAAGCCACGGTAATGGTTAGGCAAGATGTGAATCTTGTCCTTGGGGATCCAATACTGATTTGATCCAGTTAGTTTGTTCAGGTACAGTTTAGGTACCCATACCTGAACTTTATTTCTGGGCTGATTCAATACAGCAAAATAGGATCTTTGTCTAGATTTGGTTCTATAGCCTAGTCCGGATCGATTTAGAACCGATTTCTATTTTCCAAGAATCATGTCAAGACCCTTGGAACCAGAAGTGAATCGTTCTAAAGCTGATCTAAGATCCTTAACCTGAGTTTTCAGGGAGGAATTCTCTTTCTCAAGTTTTTCAACTTGATTAGAGGTTCCTTCTTGAACCTTCTCAGTTAGGGGTTTAGAATCAGCTCCCTCTTTCAGGAGTTTTACTTCCTGTCGAAGGGATTCGACTCGGAGTTTAGCTTTCGCCAAATCTCGAGAAAGATAAGAGATTAATTCATTTAATTGACTTCTAGTAAATCCACTTACCTTGATTTCGCCATCCTCTGAAAAGGTCAGTCTGCCGTCATCCTGTTCTGATTCTGACTCGGTCTCGACTTATTCTGAGGCGGTTAGTGCTAGTAGGTTCGACTGTGGGACCTCTTCTTCTTCGGAGGAGGAGGATTCGTCCCACGTTGCTTGAAGTGCCTTCTTCCTTCTATTCTTCTTGGTTTCCTTTAGGTTCGGACACTCCGTCTTGTAGTGACCCTTCTTCTTGCACTCGTAGCAGGTCACGTTGGGCTTGTTCTTTTAGTTTGCGGGTTCAGCTGGTTCATCCCTTCTTCGGCTGACTTTCCGTTTGTTGGTTTGGTTCTTCAATTCTTTGTAGTAGTTTCGGGCCAGTCGGACCAGCTTAGGTCGATCTCCTTCTTCGTCTTCTGAGTCTGAGTCTGAGTTAGACTCGGGTTCAGGTTGAGGCTTCTTGTTAGTTGTCCTTCCAGTTTTACCTGCGATAAAGGCAATACCTTTCTCGGCCAGATTGCAGTTAGTCTGTTCATGCAATTCTAATTCAGAGAACAATTCATCTAATTTTATTTTCGAAAGATCCCTTGAAACCTTGTATGCATCTACCATAGATGCCCACAAGGAGTTTCTCGGGAAAGCATTTAAAGCATACCTTATTAGGTCACGGTTTTCTACCTTGTGACTAATGGTGTGTAGACCGTTCATTAGTTCTTGAATTCGGGCGTGAAGCTGAGTTGCTGTTTCGTTGTCGGCCATTTTGAGGGTATACAGCTTGTTCAGGAGCAGATCTCTCTTGCTGATCCGAGTGTCTGATGTTCCTTCATGCAGCTCGATCAGTTTTCCCCACAGCTCCTTAGCACTGTTGAAAGGGCCCACCCGGTTCAACACCTCTTTTGTTAAGCCGCATTGAAGGGTCTAGGTTGCCTTTGCATCCGCTTCAATTTTCCGTTTCAGAGTGGTGTCCCACTTTGTGTAGCTTTGAGGTACTCCTTCAGCATTTCTCAGAATCTCCAATCCGGACTGGATGATTATCCACATGTCCACCTAAGTTTTCAGGTGGACCTCCATTCTGCTCTTCCAGTAGGAGAAGTCTTCTCCACTGAAGAGAGGTGGTCTTGCGGTGCTGAAGCCTTCTTGCATGGCCATTTTATCTGAAATGTAAACTAGACAAAAAAAAGGAATATCCCAAGACTTGGTCTTGGATTAGTAGTGCGGGATAAAGGAAAAAATATTTATCGAGTGGTGTTGCACCAACCTTGATCAATGAGAAGAAATTCGAACGAAAAAAAATATTAGAAGAAATTGGAACGAAAAAAATATTAAAAGAAAATTTTAAAAAAAAAATCCGAAAATTTTTCAAACTGGTGGTTGCACCAAATTTGAACTTCCCCGCTTTGATACCACTTGTTGGATCGAGAGAAACGATAGAGGGGGGGTGAATATCGTTAAACGCTTTTCGGATAAAAACTAGAGCAAGTACGCAGCGGAATAAAAACAATCGCGAACACAGGTAGTTTTACTTGGTTCAGAGCCTAGGTCGACTCCTACTCCAAGGCCCACGGTCATTAACCGTTTTCTGCAGGCAATTCTATAAGTGCGCAAAAACAGTTTACAAGAATTGTACAATTGTAGTATAGTAAACTGAAAGAAAATAGCTCTTCGTTACCGACGTCCGGTGTAGTTTATACTTCGGTGCAGATGGACGTCGTAGGAGCTTGAGATGTGAGTGGATGGTTCCCGGAGCAGAGCGCTTTGAGTCGAAGAGCAAGTTGGCGTTGGAAGAAGTGTTGTGTGAAGCCTTGGGGTCGAGGGTCCTTTTATAGCCCCTGGGGGCGCTCGGAACGTCGGGGGCGCCTCCCCACGTGTCAGTCGATCCGCTTCCGTCTCAGTCAGCTCTGATCCCTTAAAACTCGGGATCAGGCTTTGACGGGGGCGCCCGCAACACTGGGGGCGCCCGGGTTGACCGTGTCTCCTCTTATCCATTGGCTTCGCTGGGTTCTGCTTCGTTAGCTTCAACTGGGGGTGCCCGGGACGCTGGGGGCGCCCGGGAGCATGGGGGCGCCCGGGAGCACGGGGGCACCCCGCCCATGAGCTGTCGAAGCCTGCCTTTGCTTCTTGTGTTTTGTGTTCACCTTGGGGGCGCCCGGGACACTCCGGGCGCCCTGGTCAGCTGCTACCTCACTCCTTTGAGGCTCTCTGAGCTGCAGACACTCGTTCCTTCGGTCCTACATCTAGGGTTAGTCCAAAACACCATAAAGAAATAAGATGTTAGTTTATACAGCCTTAGCTATCTTGGTTCTGACTTTGGGCCTCGCAAATGTAGCCCTAGGTCGAACCGACGCCTACTGTTCCCTCGACGGGGAACGCGTCCTCACCTACTCCTCTCGGGAGAATTTACCTGATGCCAACCGGTTCCTCCGGTTGGACTTTTGCCTAGCGGTCTTTCGCCAAGTCTTGGATACCAAGCTGTCCTTCGCACGATGCCTAGTAGTCCTTCGCTAGGTCTTCAGTCCCAAGCTGTCCTTCGCCTGGTGCCTGCAGTCCTTCTCTAGGGCTTCAGTCCCAAGTTGTCCTTCGCCTGGTGCCTAGCAGTCCTTCGCTAGGGCTTCAGTACGCTGGCATTCCTTCGCCAGTACCTAGCAGTCCTTCGCTAGGACTTTAGTCCCCTGGCATTCCTTCGCCAGTGCCTAGCAGTCCTTCGCTAGGATTTTTTACCCTGGCATTCCTTCGCTCGTGCCTATCAGTCCTTCGCTAGGACTTTTCCTGCACACTTGATTAACATGTTAGATAACAAATGAGACTTAACTTTTGAACCCTTTTGCCATTATCAAAACACAGGTTCGACTTGGGTGCTTTCTGCACCGACATAATAAGTTACCAATCATACTTCTATATAACTTTAGGTCAATTGGTTTTCCTTTAGGGTCATTATCTATTTTGACATTTGTGGCCATGGGAGTAGTTAAGCTTTTAGAGTTTTCCATTTTAAATTTCTTAATTAATTCTTTTGCATATTTAGATTGATGAACATAATTACCATCCCTGGTTTGTTTTATTTAGAGACCTATGAAAAAGTTTAGCTCACCCACCAAACTCATTTCAAATTCACTCTCCATAATTTTGACAAATTCTTTTAAAAAGTTAGAGCTTGTTAACCCAAATATTATATCATCTACGTATATTTGAGCTATGAATATGCCTTTTTCTAATGTTTTAATAAATAATGTTGAGTCAATTTGACCTTGGTTAAATTCCTTAAAATTAAATAAGTTGATAGTCTTTCGTACTAGGTCCTAGGTGCTTGTTTTAACCCATAAAGAGCTTTCCTAAGTTTGAATGTTAGATGTATATACTAAAAGGCTTGCTTCTTTTTATATATGAGATCATCTATTTTTTGAAAAGAGAATCACAACAACACTTGATACTTGTTTATATTAGTACATGTATAAAAGTCCTTTACTTAGCTTTATAGATAACATGGTGTGTGGTGACACACGGAAGATCATGTTATCAGTTCCTTGCCTAGTATAAGCAAAGGCTCACAGCCGAGATGGAATTGGACAAATCATCGGAATGGTTGTAGTGTAATCAGGTGTGGTTGGTCTTGACCATAGAATTACACTAGTGTATTTTGTGTGCATTGAGCAGGATCAAAACCAGAGGTCATCCAATTTGTACTGACTTGATAATTGAATTAGACCTCGGATTTATTATGGAGTATAATCCCTAAATCCCGATATAATAACGGGCACATATAGTTAATTATTATTTCTTTGATTTATCAATGGGTGAGATTTATTCTGTTAAATCGATAGGCCCGATAAGTTGAGAAATAATATTAATTATATAGTGTGCCATTGATTATTGACGGAATCTGTGTCTTGGTGAGTCGGGATGATGATGCCCCCTTGATGAGCTCAAAAGGTTCATCATGTTAAACCCTGCAGGTGGATTCGATTCGACATGATGATAAGGTTGAGTGGTACTAGTCAAGGAGCCAGAAGTTGATTAATTAAAATTGTCAATAATTTAAATTAATCGACGGGCATTCGATATCTTAAACACGGGTGGATGGATGACTCATAATAGGTGGAGCTCATATGAAAATATGGGGGTTGGTGAGGAAGTTCAATTAAGATCCTTTAGTGGAATGAATCTTAATTAATGGATTGGTTTTAGATCCATTAGTGGGCCAAGATCCAACTCCTCCTCTTGGTCCCTACCTTAGCCCTATAAATACCCCATGGGATCATGAAACCAAGGCTTAATCCAAGAGTTGACACCCTAGGGCTGTAACGCCCGCTTTTTTTTTTCTAAGCGGCGTTACGTTAACATGCTTAGGGCATGTAGACATCATAAGGCAGCGGAATAACTTAACTTATACAAGCCCTGTTACCATTCTTAACTTATTGACATGGAAACCTTAGCATACTAACTTTGAACTTAAGCATCATATCATGTCTCACATAACATCATATCATAAGGTTCCATAAGTCATTATTCAAACACATAAGTAAACATATAGTTCCTGGGCCAAGTCACTACGTCACACATGCGTTCTTGCCCTCCTGCTGCTTCCTTCATTATCCCCTTGAATGATCTGCGGTATAAGGAAATAAGACTATAAGCACACAGGCTTAGTAGGACTCTTTCCTACTCACAAAACCATCCATCATTCATCATCTTATAATGAGCACATAAAACATTAACATACTTGGTGCTCTACTTAGAACATAACATCTTGCATCACTTATTGTATACATAGCATGACATGAACATAAACATAGTAACATTCTAAGCATGACATGATACATGGCATAAACATAAACATCATAGACATTCTAAGCATGGCATAATTCATTCATTCTCATGGCACAATTCATAAACATAGTGAACATTCTAGCATGGCATAATTCATGGCATATCGTAAACATAGTGCACATTCTAAGCATGACATAATTCATTCATTCTCATGGCACAATTCATAAACATAGTGAACATTCTAAGCATGGCATAATTCATGGCATATCGTAAACATAGTGAACATTCTAAGCATGGCATAATTCATGGCATAAATCATAAACATAGTGAACATTCTAAGCATGACATAATTCATTCATTCTCATGCATACTTCTTAACATGAAACGTAAGCATAAAATCTTATCAACATAGCATAATGCATAACATGAATGGATGCATGAGTGGAATGCATATACATAAGGATGCTTAACTTTTAAAACATACTTTTCATTGCTTAAACAAAATCATCATAACATCATTTGGGGTCCCCGGCTTGTACCACATACATACATCATTGCGCGCATCCCTAACAAGTCCGAGGTCGCGAGCCCCAACCTACTAGGGTAAGGACAGCATAGTCGGTAGTCCCCGAACCGAGGTGTTCTTAAGGTGCCCATCCCTGTTGCACAGCTCCGGTAGTGCCAGAACCGTGGACAGCAACGGTAGTCCAAAACCGGGGCATTCTTAAGGTGCCCATCCCTTGGACCCATACTTCGGTCCAGTACAAGCCCATACATAAAGTAAAATACTTTTCATGCTTCATCATTCATATGGCATTCATGGCATCTTTAACATAGCATAACTTGTTACGGCTCGGCCCGTCTACCGGCCCATTTACCGGTCCTCACGACCGTCGTACCGTCGACCATCGACCGTGCCGTCTTAGCATATTTATGCCTTAAAGACATAAGCATCATCTTTCATTCATCATCATTCATAGCATATTCATTCATTCATTATACTTAACATCATCATTATGCCTTAAAGGCATGAACCTTAACTTCATTCTTCACTTTCATTTTTTTTTAGACATGGCATCATTTTCATTCTTAACATGGCATCATTTTCATTCTTAAACATGACATCATTTTCATTCTTAAACATAAACATAACATACTTAACATGGCATCATTTTCATTCTTAAACATGGCATCATCCTCATTCTTAAACATAAACATAACATACTTAACATGACATCATTCATATCATGAACCTAACATATCATAGCATCATTCTTTATCGTGATCATAACCCTATCATTCTTATCATGGCATCATTCATATCCTGAACATATACTTATCATACTTATCATGGAAACACATAAACATATACTTGAAGTTAAAGGCTCAACCCTAACCCTTGGGCCCTTGAGGTTGGCCGAAACATATGGGGTCTCTAGGGTAATCCAAAAATTCCCAGAATTTATACTTAACCTCCACACATCATAAGGGAACATAAATTAACATTATCAAGATTTTTGTCTTAATTATAGACCTTTAAATCATGGTGACCGAAACCCTTAAACTTAGGGTTCTTAGTTTGGTTTCTTTCATGTTGGCCGAAACCCTAGGGTGTCCTAGGGTACTCTAAAAATTCCCAAAAATTATACTTAACCTCTACAAATCATAAGGGAACATTAAATAACATTATCATGATTTTTAGCATAATTATAGACCTGTAAATCATGGTGGACGAAACCCTTAAACATAGGGTTCTTAGTTTTGTTTCTTTCATGTTGGCCGAAACCCTAGGGTGTCCTAGGGTACTTCAAAAATTCCCAAAAATCATACTTAACCTCTACACATCATAAGGGAACATTAAATAATATTATCATGATTTTTAGAATAATTATAGACCTATAAATCATTGTGGCCGAAACCCTTAAACATGAGGGTTCTTAGTTTTGTTTCTTTCATGTTGGCCGAAACCCTAGGGTGTCCTAGGGTACTCCAAAAATTCCCAAAAATTATACTTAATATCTACACATCATAAGGGAACATTAAATAACATTATCATGATTTTTAGCATAATTATAGACCTGTAAATCATGGTGGTCGAAACCCTTAAACATGAGGGTCTCGGTTTTCTTTCCTTATTTCAACATCCAATTCGAAAACCAACCACTATATATCATACTAAAAATCATAAAAATCATAGGGAACTATTATACCACAGGTGAGGGAGTCTTACCTTGGTTTTCTTGATTTTTCGAACCTTGGAAGAGAAGAAAATGGTAAGATCTTTGGACCCTTGAACACCCTTGTCCTTGTATCCTTGGAAGAGACTTTAGATCTAGGAGATGGAACCTTGGAGGAAGCTTTTCCAAGGGGAAAACCCTCTAGGAGTGGTCGTCTAGAATGAGGGAGGAAGAGAGGAGGAAAAGAAGAGAGAATGAAACTCCCAAACCCCCCTATTTATCATCCATTAAAGAGGTAAATGAAGAGTCTCTCCATGACTCTTCATCTTCTTCTTAATCTTAACTTATATCCATTTCATTTCCTCATAGAAATCCCTTGCTAGGTGAGTTGGTTAAGGCTTACATGGTTGTACATGAGGTCCAAGGTTCAATCCTTGGATCATGCACCTTTATTTTTATTTTATTTTTATTTCATTTATTTTATTATTTTTATTTCCTAAATTCCGAAAATCCCCCTAAAATCACCCATAATTATGCCAATATTCCTAAATAAAATTCTTTTACATTTATATTAATTTTACCTAATTTATATTAATTTTACCTAATTAATATCCATTTTCGGAGCCCATTTAAAGCTCATTGGTACTTAGTTTTCTCAATTTAAATGAGAAAACATGGATTTTCTAGGCCTAAGTTCTCCTTAATATTTCTAGGTCCCTTGAAAAATTATTTAAACATGCTTAATATTTTAAGAAAATATTAAGAGAATTTTCTGGGTCGTTACAATCCCCCATACCTCGTGAAAGTTCATCCTCGAACTTAGAATAACTCCGGGTACTTGCGCCTCATCTCGTCCTCGCACTCCCAGGTAGCTTCTTCGAACCGTTGACTTTGCCATAGGACCTTGACTAAGGGCACTTCCTTACTCCTCAGCTTCTTAATTTCCCTGTCCAAAATCTGGATGGGTCTGCTCTCATAGCTTAGGTCCTCTTGCACTTGCACCGTCTGTGGCTCGATCACTTGGTCCATATTCGGGATACACTTTTTAAGCAGGGACATATGGAATACGTTATGGATAGCTGACATCTCTGGAGGCAGCTCCAGCTCATATGCCACTTTACCGACTCTCTTTAGAATCAGGTACGGCCCCACATAGCGCGGACTTAATTTTCCTTTCTTCCCAAATCTGGTCACCCCTTCATAGGAGCCACTTTGAGAAACACCCAATCTCCAACATTAAACTCCAGGGTCTACGCCGGACATCG
>JAGFNQ010006567.1:176196-198135 GCA_024364735.1 Boesenbergia rotunda | reverse complement strand
GCATGGCATGATCATGGCATAACATAAACATATGACATTCTAAGCATGGTATTCATAATTTCATGGCACAATTCATAAACATAGTGAACATTCTAAGCATGGCATAATTCATGGCATATCGTAAACATAGTGACATTCTAAGCATGGCATATTCATTCATGGCACAATCATAAACATAGTGAACATTCTAAGCATGGCATAATTCATGGCATATCGTAAACATAGTGAACATTCTAAGCATGGCATAATTCATGCAAATCATAAACATGTGAACATCTAAGCATGGCATAAATCATTCATTCTCATGTCATACTTCTTAACATGAAACGTAAGCATAAAATCTTATCAACATAAGCATAATGCATAACATGAATGGATGCATGAGTGGAATGCATATACATAAGGATGCTTAACTTTTAAAACATGCTTTTCATTGCTTAAACAAAATCATCATAACATCATTTGGGGTCCCCGGCTTTGTACCACATACATACATCATTGCGCGCATCCCTAGCAAGTCCGAGGTCGCGAGCCCCAACCTACTAGGGTAAGGACAGCATAGTCGGTAGTCCCCGAACCGAGGCGTTCTTAAGGTGCCCATCCCTGTTGCAGCAGCTCCGGTAGTTGCCAGAAACCGTGGACAGCTACGGTAGTCCAAAACGGGGCGTTCTTAAGGTGGCCCCATCCCTTGGACCATACTTTCGGTCCAGTACAAGCCCATACATAAAGTAAAATACTTTTCATGCTTCATCATTCATATGGCATTCATGGCATCTTTAACATAGGCATAACTTGTTACGGCTCGGCCCGTCTACCGGCCATTTACCGGTCCTCACAACCATCGTACCGTCGACCATCGACCGTGCCATCTTAGTATATTTATGCCTTAAAGACATAAGCATCATCTTTCATTCATCATCATTCATAGCATATTCATTCATTCATCATACTTAACATCATCATTATGCCTTAAAGGCATGAGCCTTAACTTCATTCTTCACTTTCATTTTTTTTAGACATGGCATCATTTTCATTCTTAACATGGCATCATTTTCATTCTTAAACATAAACATAACATACTTAACATGGCATCATTTTCATTCTTAAACATGACATCATCCTCATTCTTAAACATAAACATAACATACTTAACATGACATCATTCATATCATGAACCTAACATATCATAGCATCATTCTTTATCGTGATCATAACCCTATCATTCATATCATGGCATCATTCATATCCTGAACATATACTTATATACTTGAAGTTAAAGGCTCAACCCTAACCCTTGGGCCCTTGAGGTTGGCGAAAACATATGGGGTCTCTAGGGTAATCCAAAAATTCCCAGAATTTATACTTAACCTCCACACATCATAAGGGAACATAAATTAATATTATCAAGATTTTTGGCTAAATTATAGACCTTTAAATCATGGTGACCGAAACCCTTAAACTTAGGGTTCTTAGTTTGGTTTCTTTCATGTTGGCCGAAACCCTAGGGTGTCCTAGGGTACTCTAAAACTTCCCAAAAATTATACTTAACCTCTACACATTATAAGGGAACATTAAATAACATTATCATGATTTTTAGCATAATTATAGACCTGTAAATCATGGTGGACGAAACCCTTAAACATAGGGTTCTTAGTTTTGTTTCTTTCATGTTGGCCGAAACCCTAGGGTGTCCTAGGGTAGTCCAAAAATTCCCAAAAATCATAATTAACCTATACACATCATAAGGGAACATTAAATAACATTATCATGATTTTTAGAATAATTATAGACCTGTAAATCATTGTGGCCGAAACCCTTAAACATGAGGGTTCTTAGTTTTGTTTCTTTCATGTTGGCCGAAACCCTAGGGTGTCCTAGGGTACTCCAAAAATTCCCAAAAATTATACTTAACCTCTACACATCATAAGGGAATATTAAATAACATTATCATGATTTTTAGAATAATTATAGACCTGTAAATCATGGTGGCCGAAACCCTTAAACATGAGGGTCTCGGTTTTCTTTCCTTATTTCAACATCCAATTCGAAAACCAACCACTATATATCATACTAAAAATCATAAAAATCATAGGGAACTATTATACCACAGGTGAGGGAGTCTTACCTTGGGTTTCTTGATTTTTCAAACCTTGGAAGAGAAGAAAATGGTAAGATCTTTGGACCCTTGAACACCCTTGTCCTTGTATCCTTGGAAGAGACTTTAGATCTAGGAGATGGAACCTTGGAGGAAGCTTTTCCAAGGGGAAAACCCTCTAGGAGTGGTCGGCTAGAATGAGGGAGGAAGAGAGGAGGAAAAGAAGAGAGAATGAAACTCCCAAACCCCCCTATTTATCATCCATTAAAGAGGTAAATGAAGAGTCTCTCCATGACTCTTCATCTTCTTCTTAATCTTAACTTATATCCATTTCATTTCCTCATAGAAATCCCTTGCTAGGTGAGTTGGTTAAGGCTTACATGGTTGTACATGAGGTCCAAGGTTCAATCCTTGGCTCATGCACCTTTATTTTTATTTTATTTTTATTTCATTTATTTTATTATTTTTATTTCCTAAATTCCGAAAATCCCCCTAAAATCACCCATAATTATGCCAATATTCCTAAATAAAATTCTTTTACATTTATATTAATTTTACCTAATTTATATTAATTTTACCTAATTAATATCTATTTTCGGAGCCCATTTAAAGCTCATTGGTACTTAGTTTTCTCAATTTAAATGAGAAAACATGGATTTTCTAGGCCTAAGTTCTCCTTAATATTTCTAGGTCTCTTGGAAAATTATTTAAACATGCTTAATATTTTAAGAAAATATTAAGAGAATTTTCTGGGTTGTTACAAGGCCTCTCTCCTCTCTTCTCTCTCTCCTCTTCCCCTCTAGGGATTCGACCGGGGCAAGAGAAGGAGATCATCTCCTTCTCTTTTCTTCTTCTCTTCTCCACTAATACTTGGCTGGGACTCACAGGGATAAGGAAGGGTTCTTCTCTTTCTTCTGTGGTGGTCGACGATGAGGGAGAAGGGATTGGTGGCCGACAGGAGGTGGCGCAAGTGGAGGTTGCAGCGACGCCACAAGGTTGAAGGAAGGAGGGTTGTTTCGGTTGGTTGGGTGAGGTTCTTCATCTTCTTCTCCTTCCTATCTAGATCAGCGGCTAGATCAGTGGTTGGTTGGGTGAGGTCCAGTGGTGCTTGAGTGGCTCCGGTGGCCGATGGCACAAAGGAAGAGGAAGGGTGTGCCGACCCAAGGGAAACTCTAATTTCTAGGGTTTTCTTGTTTCGGCTAGGGCAAGAAGAAGAGCTCGGTTGGAACGCCTTGGTGATCTCGATTCTCGGTAGCTCGTCACCCACACGACGTCTGGGAGGGGAGGGACATAAGGTAGAAAGCTACGAGGTAAAGGGATGGTATAACTTGTTGATGCAGTCTGACCCTGATTGTTATTTCGGTGTTGACACCGATTTAAGTTTAGGATAATAAGATGAGTCTGGTTTAAGTCCTGGTCGGGGACTGGGCACGAATTCTGGTGAGTGAAGCTGGGTGTTGGAAACCACGGTGAGTGAAGTGATTACTCTCATTTTGTTAATCATTTTAGGCTCTCAAATCCATGTGTTGATCCACTTTTATATACTTAATCTTGTATTTACATTAGGTTCCATGATATATGTCTAATTTAGCTTTTGAATTTAATTCTTTCTATATTCGAGGTATTTTGGCACTAAAATTTGAATATAATTTTGTAGGCTCAGGAGGATCATGGACATAGATTGGATTGAATCAAGTTGAGCCAGAATTGGACTAGGATCAAGACGATCAAGCATTGGATCAATATGGGTCGTCCGATCAAGGAACAAGTAGATCTGAGTCATCTGTGAACTTCTGATCAATCCGAGTTCAGGATAGGGCTAATCATGACCCCAGATCAAGATTTGAAAGTCTGGACCAAATCAGAGTCCATTTGACCGTCAGATCAGGTGTGGGGGAATTCAACCGTCCATTCAAAAGGGCAGAGAGATGTGAGCCATCCATTGCAGATCCGGTTGATCCCAGCTGGGGAGAGGTAGATCTGACTGTCGGATGGAGATCTAGAAGTTCTGGACTCAATCAAAGCAGATCTGACCATCGCATGGAGATGAGGATGATCACAGCCGTCGAAATTCAAATGGATTAGTTAAAATATAATTCCCCTCCGCCGAGAGCGGTCGTCGCGAATTCAGAGTGTTCTTCGTTAGTTCATCGCTTTTCTTCTCAGTTCTTGAGGCGGCCACTTCAAATCAATTCAATTTCCAGATTTCAAAATCGAAGGAGCAGTCCTCCACGAGATTTACAACCCAATTGTCACTGAGAGGATCTCGGTTGAGGGTTTTGCCGGAGTCCTTCTTTTCTGATTAGAGACTACTTGTTAGTTGTTGTCAATCAATCGGAGCCATCAGAGCGATTGGAGGGGTTCTCTGAGAGCCTTTGAAGGTTTCGAAGCCGATTCTTAATCCAATCTACCAAGGAGGAAGAGATCGGGAGAGGAATTCAGTTGTGCACCAAGTTTATCGCAGATTGATCGTAGGAGTTGATTTCTTATTCCATTCTCGAGCTAAGAGGTTCTTAGCTGGATTCTTGTGTGACGACAAGAAGAAGACTTGGTGAACAACTCGATCTAAAGTTTAGATTTCGATTTTGAACTTGTTTCTGTAATCGTTTGTTTCTGTATCAGCTTACTTTCAGACACTAATCGGTCTGTCTGACCGATCAGGACATCATCTGATCCGTCTGTCGACCGTTCAGGCTTGCATCTGATCTGTCTATCGACCGATCAGGCAGGTCATAGCTCATTGAATCCTGTTCTCATCTCGCAAGTTTTGTTCCAACATAAACTTTCTGCAATTTAGCTTCATATTTCAATCTGTCTTGCCGTTTTATCAGTTCTTGAATTTTTAGTTTCATAATATCCAATTGAATAGCTTAGTTTTCGGTTAGGGATAAATGGAGTCCCCTTGATTTAGTTTTAAATAGGTTAAGTGTAACTCTTGCAATTTCCTAAGGCTTACCTTGCTTAGCTAAGTCATTTTGTTACTGCTATTTCATTCTTATTTGCAAAACAAACCTCTGTTCTAATCTAAAAACTCAAAACATTTAACGACAAAAACTTCAAGCTTAAATCAAACATCCAAAACTAGTCCTTGGAAAAATACGACTTGAGGCCCTTATAGTACTCATTTTATTTTGTGAGCTAGGGTTTTCAACTTATAAATATCTAAATTTGAGGCTCATTCGTGACACTTGTATTGAGCACACATCAAATTTTTGGCACCGTTGCCGGGGAATAACTAGTTAAGTTTGTTTGATTTTAGCTTGTGTGCTTATTTCCATATTTTGTGATCTATTTCACTTGTTTCATTTTTCTATATACATTTGCTGCGATTTGTGTTTGTTGTATGACCAGGACTGCAGGTGGTAACATTGAGGAATTTGATCCTGAAATTGAGAGGACTTTCAGAGCAAGGAGAAACCAAGGCAGAATTTCAGGGGCTATTGAGATTATTTCTACTCAGTCAATTCCTACTCATTCAGGCAATCCTTTAGCAGACCACCAGAAAACCATGAAAGAGCTTGCAGCACCTGATGATGCTTTCCAGTACTCATGTATTACCTACCCATAGCTTACTGGTGATTTTGAGTTGAGATCAGGACTTATTCATCTATTGCCTAAATTTCAAGGACAGTCTGAAGAGGATTTAAACAGACACTTGCATGAATTTCATGTAGTTTGCTCCACCATGAAGCCTCACGGGATTTCAGAAGAGGATATCAAGCTGAGAGCATTTCCATTTTCTCTGACTGGAGCAGCTAAGGATTGGTTCTACTATTTGCCTACCGGACATGTATCTAGTTAGATTTCCATGAAGAAATCATTTCTAGAGAAGTACTTTCTAGCCTCCAAAACAGCAATTATCAGGAAGAGTCTTTGTGGCATTCAGCAAGTAGTGGGAGAGACTCTATATGATTATTGGCAGAGATTTAACAAGCTTTGTTCAAGTTGCCCACAACATCAGATCAGTGAGCAGCTCCTTATTCAGTACTTCTATGAGGGTCTACTTCAGATGGATAGGATTATGATTGATGTTGCAGCTGGAGGAGCCTTAGTGAACAAGACACCGGATCAGGCTAGAGAGTTAATTTCAAACATGGCAGAAAATTCACAACAGTTTGGGAGTAGAGCTCTTTCCACCAGAGGAGTAAATGAGGTCCAGATGGTTTCTAATGAACAAAAGGAGATCAAGAGTTCTTTGATGGAGCTTACCTCGTTAGTGAAGCAAATGACATTAAACAATGTAACCAAAATCTAAATTTTTCAGTACCTTCACCTTCAAATCAAGTGATGAGGTTGTGTAGCATTTGCTCAAGCCAAGAACATAACTCGGATTTGTATCCTAATCTTCAACAAGATGAATCACTAGCGGCTTTGACTAGAGGACAATTTCAAACAAAGAATAACCCATATTCATCTACCTACAATCTGAGTTGGAGGGATCATCCAAATTTGAAGTATGGAAATTCTTTCTATCAGCAAAACCCTTCACAACAACCTTTACAACAACCTCAACCGAATTTCCAGAATTTTCAGCCAAGTAATCAGCCTTTCCAACAATTTCAGCAACCCTTTCATCAAAATCAGCAACCTTATCAAGGAAATCAGCAAGGTTTTCAAGAGAATCCGAATTTTCAGCAACCATTTCAACCCTCACAACAAGGATATCAACCCTCACAGCAAGTATTTCAGCCATACAATCAAAATTTCCAGCCCTCAAGTCAACAATTTCAGCCCCAACAATTTCAGCCTTTCAACCAACAATTTCAGCCCCAAACTCAGAATTTTCAGAGTTACAATTCTCAGCAATTCCAACCAAGTTCCCAGCCCAATTTTCAACAATTTCAGCAGCCAAATCACCCCTTTAATCAGCCCCAACATCCCCCTTTTCAAAATTCACAGCAAGGTAGTAATTTTCAAGAACCTACTTCATTTCAAGGCCAACCGAAGACCCATGCTAATCAAGGAGGCTATGGAGGTTCTAGTGGGGTGAATGCTCAACAACAAAGGCTAGAGGAAATGATGCAACAAATTCTCCAACAACAACAAATTTTGCAACAACAACAAGGGCAACAAAAAAATGATTCTACCTTACAAAACATTGAGAGACATATTGGACAATTGGCTAGTGGAATGAACCAAATGCAAGCCCAAGGATCAAGTCAATTACCTTCTCAAGCTACTCCCAATCCAAAGGGAAATGTTAGTGCCATCATTTTGAGGAGTGGGAAGATTACTTCAAGTTCGAAAGCTCCAAGGGCTGAATTTTTTGAAAACCGAATAGCACCTATTTCTCTAGCTCAAAACAGTCCTGAATTGTCTTCTAAATCAGTTGGTTGCATCCCTAGTTCAAGTCTAACTGCTTCTTTAATTGATCCTGTGATTTTGGTGGAAAATGGAGGAGAAATCAGTGAGATAAGTGGACCTACAGCAGCTACTTCATTTGGAATTCCAACTCAAGTTTCAACTCCACAAGTTTCAGCTCAAGAGGAGGAATCAAGGGTTCCTTTGCCCTTCCCACAGCGTAAGACTCAAGCCAAAAAGAAAGTGGAGGAGGAGAAAGCCAAGGAGTATAATGAGCTTGTGAAGTTATTGAGCAAGGTAGAGATTAATGTGCCTTTGTTAACCATGATTAAATAAATTCCCAAGTATGCTAAATTTCTCAAAGATTTGTGTGTTCACAAGAAGAAGTTGAAGGAGAATGAGTTGGTCAGCTTAGGGAAGAATGTCTCAGCCCTTATCCATTCCATCCCTCAGAAATGTGAAGATCTAGGGGTTTTTACTGTGTCTTGTGAGATTGGGAGGACTCTGTTTCATGATGCCATGTTGGACTTGGGAGCCTCTATTAATGTGATGCCTAGATTAGTCTTTCAGATGCTTGGTATTGGTCCTTTGCAGCCTACAGGAGTGGTGATTCAGTTAGCAGACAGGAGTCAGACCCACCCAGCTGGTATTATTGAAGATGTGTTAGTGAAGGTGAAGGAGCTGATTTTTCCTGCAGATTTCTACATCTTGGACACGGAGGGGGACTATCTAGCACATAGATCTCCACTCATTCTTGGGAGACCATTCTTGAAGACTGCAAGGACAAAGATTGATGTATACGTTGACACACTTTCCATGGAGATAGGAGATACAGTAGTCAAGTTCAGTATTTTTGATGCCATGAAGCACCCCAGAGAGGATCACTCTATTATGAGTATTGATATTCTAGATGGGTTGGTAGATGCAGATTCAGTTGTTGAGGGAGCTCGACTAGGTATTTCCAGAAGATATTTCAATTCAGAAGAGGCTAAGGAGACATTTGCTACTGAGGAGGTTGATTTGGAGGGTACTTCAGATTCACTTTTAGCTGGAGAGGATTTTATAGGTGTAGGGGATTGCACTGAGCCCCAGGGATCACCTACTTTGATTGATATTTCAGAGGACTCAGAGGATAGGTGTGAGAGTGTAGGGGATTGCACTGAGTCCCAGGGATCACTCATACCTACTAAGCAGACCCAGATTGAGCTAAAGCCATTGCCAGATCATTTGAAATATGCTTATCTAGGAGAGGAGCAGAATTTACCTGTCATCATCGCCCAGAAATTGGATTCAGAGCAAGAAGACAAATTACTGCAAGTTCTGAGGCAGCACAAGAAAGCCATTGGGTGGACTTTAGCGGATATACCTGGAATTAGCCCAGCTATTTGCATGCACAGGATATTTTTGGAAGAGAATGTCAAGCCAGCTAGGCAGCCACAGAGAAGACTAAATCCACTGATTTTGGATGTTGTAAAGAAAGAGGTGACTAGACTCTTACAGGCAGGTATCATATACCCTATTTCTGACAGTAAGTGGGTTAGTCCCATCCATGTTGTGCCTAAGAAATCAGGAGTAACAGTGGTGGAAAATGAGAGCAATGAGTTAGTGCCCACTAGAGTAAAGAATTCATGGAGAGTTTGCATTGACTACAGGAAGCTAAATCAAGTCACAAGGAAAGACCACTATCCTTTGCCTTTTATTGATCAGATGCTAGAGAGGTTGGCAGGGAAGTCACATTATTACTTCTTGGATGGGTACTCAGGATATTTTCAGATTTACATAGACCCAGAGGATCAGGAGAAGACCACCTTCACTTGTCCTTTCAGCACATTTGCTTATAGACGGATGTCATTCAGACTCTGCAATGCTCCAGGGACCTTCCAGCGGTGTATGGTAAGTATTTTTGGTGAGTTGTTAGAGCATTGCATGGAAGTTTTCATGGATGATTTTTCAGTATTTGGCACATCATTTGATTTTTGTTTAGATAATTTGTCTAGGGTTTTACATAGATGCATTGAAACTAATCTTGTTCTTAATTTTGAAAAATGTCATTTTATGGTAGAGCATGGTATTGTCTTAGGTCATATAGTCTCTAGGAAAGGTATTGAGGTAGATCCTGCTAAAATTAGTGTTATATCTTCTTTATCTTACCCCGTATACGTACGGGATGTTCGAGCTTTTCTTGGTCATGCAGGATTCTATAGGAGATTTATTAGAGACTTCAGTGAGATTGTTCGGCCCTTGACTAGATTGTTGCAAAAAATGTGGAATTTTGTTTTGATGAAAAATGCAAAGAATCTTTTCAGAGATTAAGGGAGGCTCTTACTTCAGCTCCTATTATTAGACCCCCAGATTGGAATTTACCTTTTGAACTAATGTGTGATGCTTCTAATTTTGCTGTAGGAGCTGTATTTGCACAGAGGGTAGATGGAGCACCACATGTCATCTGCTATGCTTCCAAGACCCTAGATGCCGCACAAGCCAACTACACCACCACCGAAAAAGAGCTTCTTGCTATTGTTTTTGCTTTAGATAGATTTAGATCATATTTGTTATGCTCACATGTTATTGTTTTTTCTGATCATGTAGCTCTGAAGTACCTTTTGAAAAATCCAGATGCTAAGCCTAGATTAATCAGATGGATGGTTATACTCCAAGAATTTGACTTGGAAATCCAAGATAGGAGTGGCAAAGAGAATTTGGTGGCGGTCTATTTGAGCAGAATAGAGGGAGATGGACCCCCTACCATCATTGATGATGATTTTAGAGATGAGCACCTTCTATTGATACATGGTGAGTCGCCCTTGTATGCAGATCTAGTTAATTTTTTAGTAGCTCATGTTTTTCCTATACAATTTACTAAGGCTCAGAAAGATAAACTCAAAAGTGATGCTAAATTCTATGTGTGGGATGATCCTTGCTTGTGGAAATTTTGTAATGATCAAATAATTAAAAGATGCATACCTGATCATGAATTTTATTCAGTTCTTACATTTTGCCATTCATCAGCATGTGGGGGACATTTTGGACCACAAAGAACTGATAGGAAGGTTTTAGAGTGTGGATTGTATTGGCCTACCTTATTTCATGATGCATATCTATTTTATAAGAATTGTGACAGATGTCAGAGAACTGGAAACATAGGAGATAGAAATGAAATGCCCCAACAGACTATGCTTTTTTGTGAGATATTTGATGTTTGGAGGATAGACTTTATGGGACCTTTTCCTGCATCTTGTGGATACTTGTATATTTTACTTGCTGTTGATTATGTTTCTAAATGTGTGGAGGCAATTCCCTCCAGGACTGATGATTCTTGTGTTGTTGTTAGTTTTGTCAGGTCACATATATATTTTTTGTAGGTTTGGAATTCCAAGGGCTATCATAAGTGATCAAGGTTCTCATTTTTGCAACAAACACATGAAGACTCTACTTAGCAAGTTTGGGGTTGTGCACAAAGTTTCTACTTCCTACCATCCCCAAACTAATGGGCAAGCTAAAATTTAAAATAGAGAGATCAAAGCAATTTTGTAGAAGACAGTTGGGCCTAATAGGAAAGATTGGAGCAAGAGACTTGATGATGCACTATGGGCCTATAGAACAGCATACAAGACACCAATTGGAATGTCTCCCTACCGACTAGTCTATGGGAAAGCTTGCCATCTACCCATGGAGATAGAGCATAAGGCTTATTGCGCGGTAAAAGCTTGAACTTTGATGCTATTAAAGTGGGAGAAGAAAGGAAGCTTCAACTTCAAGAACATGAGGAGATAAGACTAGAAACATTTGAAAACTCAAGGATTTATAAGGAGAAGACTAAGATTTTTTATGACAAACATATAGTGAGGAAAGAGTTCCAAATTGGCGACAAGGTTCTATTGTACAAGTCAAGGCTCAAATTGATTAAAGGTTAGTTGAGGTCTAGATGGGAAGGTCCATTTCTTGTAACTAACATTTTCCCTTATGGCGTTATTGAGATAAAGGATGAAGCTAATGGTTTTATTTGGAGAGTTAATGGCCACCGGCTCAAGAAATACTTTGAAGAGGTAAAGGAGCTAGATGTGGATGGATTGGACATCAAAGATGCTATCTACCCAACCTAAAGGGGAGTTTTATTTTCCTTGCACTTTGATTTCATTGTATATATTATTTTTATGTTTGCTAGAAGAAAATCTTTCTTTTACAATGAGTTTTTTGTTAATAAATGCTTAGGTAGTATATAATGAATAAAAAGTCATTGTAGACACCATTTTACCCTTTTGGCACCTTATTTCTTACATGATTAGGAATAAATGTATCCCTCTAGGTTTTCTCTATATCATTTGAGTCTCTTGAAAGCAAATTAAATTTAGTTGTTAAAACTTAGGATTTGAGCCAATGGATGAAAATTCTTGGATGCTTGAGTACTACTTACTTATGGACTCTAGATTGATGACTTGAGATGAATTCTTTTTACCTAGTGAGGATTTGGCTTAATTTTTGTGATACACACATGTGATTGTACTCTAGAACATGCTTAGGTTCTTTCAAAACTATATTTCTATGATTGGACCACATTTATAGAGGTGAATCACTAGGTATTCCTTTTTCATATCAATTCTTGCAATATTGCTTGTTGATCTTCTCTCTATTCTATTTTCCTTCCTATATTTTTCTGTTTATAACCATATTCTCCATGGACTTGATTGCTTTAGATTATTCTTGATGTTACTTTGCCCGAGACGGTCAAAAGGCTAAGTGTGGGGGAGGTGGCTAGTGTTTTTAAATGTTTTGATGAGAAGTGATGCATTTTGAAGTTTATTTTGTGATGGTAATCTATTTTTTTATGGACTTTAAGATGGCGATTCCGAATGTTTTGATGGGACTAAAGGAATGGAAAAGTATCAAGGATGCAATTCAAAAGGGAAGAAGAAAAAAAGAAAAATATTTGCTGTAAATGAGAAGTGTGCCAATTGAAGGAGTTGTGTGCCAAGTTGGATCAGTCGAGTTAGTAGCAAAAACTCCAAGTAGAGCATATATTTCTATCATCATGTTTGATGCTTCAAGGGTACATGTGCAGTTTGGAGAATTGCTATCATATCCAACTAATTCAAGTTGAGATGGGAAATTAAGAAATGAGTCATTAAGCTTTAGCAATTTCAGATTACCATTGGATGTTAATTCTTGCGATTTTGCAGTGATGAAACAATGAAGAAAGTTGAGGCTATTCCATGGGATCAGTAAGAAATGAAGTCAAACATGAGGGGGTAATGCCATAAGAACTTGGGGATGATATTAAGACTCAAACTGCAACTTTGTTACACACTCACTGCTCATGGGCTAGCTGCAACCTTGTTACAAATTCAACCTTGAAGCAAGTTCGACCCAGAGATAAGTTAGATTCAATCTGAACTTATTGTCCAGATATCAGAGTGAGTTTCGGATCAACATCAGAAAAAAGAGAAAAGAAAACAGAACTTGGCTGCAGAAAAAAAAACAATAGAAAGAAGGAAAAAAAAGAAAAGAAAAGGGAAATAAACATGAAGTATCTAGAGATGGTTAGAATTTTGAAGTGGAAGATGTTAACAAGAAGCTAGATGAGTTTGAGATGTAGTGTTGATTGAAAGGAAGTGATCTTGGCAGAAACAGTTTCGGAGCTCTGCAGTTTCAGCTACTGATCAGTCCCTGATCGGTCACCAATCCGATCAGGGAAGTGACTGATCGGTCACTCAGTCCATTTAGAAGGAGCCAGACCGATCTCCAATCTGATCAAGAAGAGTCTGATCGGTCTCTGGACCGATCAGCAGAGTTGGCACAGAATATAATACAGAATTCAGTAATGTTCTTCATCAAAATGAGCTGCTTCTTACTCACCTTGGCTCTGATTTCATTTCAAGGACCATAAAAGGGGCAAAGTTCATTTAGATACATTTCTGAGCATCCAAGTCTTCCATTTCCTCAATTTGTCAATTTTCTAAACCTTTATTTCATTTCTATCACTTCATATTTCTTTAACTTGTTTGAATAAGCTTTTGTAGTTGTGGATCCAAATCAAGAATAATGGCGGAGAGTAGAGCATAAGCAAGCTTATGGTAGTACAAGAACCATGGTAGTGTGTGAGTGAGCTCCACTTTTATTGAGAATGTAGGATTTAGGAAGAGATCCACTAAATATTTCCTTGATAAGCTTTGAGTGTTTAGTTCATCTCAATGAGTCATGAAGGATGAAGTATGATAAGTTGTTGATTTAAGGACAAGATACTAGTCCATTGAGCTTAGATTATTGAGAATTGACAACCCTAGGTAATTTCCTTTCAATTGCTTCTAACTATGATTGAGAATAATCTAGGGTGTACATGTTTAGTTAGCTTGTGCGAGATGCTCAAGAGCAAGTGTGGGGGAGTTGATAACTACCATTTTGTTAATCATTTTAGGCTCTCAAATCCATGTTTTGATCCACTTTTATATACTTAATCTTGTATTTACATTAGGTTCCATGATATATGTTTAATTTAGCTTTTGAATTCAATTCTTTCTATATTCGAGGTATTTTGGTACTAAAATTTGAATTTAATTTTGTAGGCTTTGAAGGATCATGGACCTAGATTGGATTGAATCAAGTTGAGCCAGAATTAGACTAGGATCAAGACGGTCAAGCATTGGATCAATATGGGTCGTCCGATCAAGGAACAAGTAGATCTGAGCCATCTGTGAACTTCTGATCAATCCGAGTTCAGGATAGGGCTAATCATGACCCCAGATCAAGATCTGAAAGTCTGGACCAAATCAGAGCCCATTTGACCGTCGGATCAAGTGTGGGGGAGTTTCAACCATCCATTCAAAAGGGCAGAGAGATGTGAGCCATCCATTGCAGATCCGGTTGATCCCAGCTGAGGAGAGGCAGATTTGACTGTCGGATGGAGATCTGGAAGTTCTGGACCCAATCAAAGCAGATCTGACCGTCGGATGGAGATCAGGATGATCACAGCCGTCGAAATTCAAATGGATTAGTTAAAACAGAATTCCTCTCCGCTCAGAGCGGTCGTTGCGAATTCAGAGTGTTCTTCGTTAGTTCATCGCTTTTCTTCTCAGTTCTTGGGGCGGCCACTTCAGATCAATTCAATTTCCAGATTTCAAATTGAAGGAGCAATCCTCCACGAGATTTGTAACCCAATTTTGTCGCTGAGAGGATCTCGGTTGAGGGTTTCGCCAGAGTCCTTCTTTTCTGATCAGAAACTACTTGTTAGCTGTTGTCAATCAATCGGAGCCATCAGAGCGATTGGAGGGGTTCTTTGAGAGCCTTTGAAGGTTTCGAAGCTGATTCACAATCCAATCTACCAAGGAGGAAGAGATCGGGAGAGGAATTCAGTTGCGCACCAAGTTTATCGCAGATTGATCACGGGAGTTGATTTCTTATTCGATTCTCGAGCTAAGGGGTTCTTAGCTGGATTCTTGTGTGACGGCAAGAAGAAGACTTGGTGAAGAACTCGATCTGAAGTTTAGATTTCGATTTTGAACTCGTTTCTGTAATCGTTTGTTTCTGTATCAGCTTACTTTTAGACACTGATTGGTCTGTCTGACCGATCAGGACATCATCTGATCGGTCTGTCGACCGATCAGGCTTGCATCTGATCAGTCTGTCGACCGATCAGGCAGGTCATAGCTCATTGAATCCTGTTCTCATCTCGCAAGTTTTGTTCCAACTTAAACTTTCTGCAATTTAGCTTCATATTTCAAGCTGTCTTGCCATTTTATCAGTTCTTGAATGTTTAGTTTCATAATATCCAATTGAATAGCTTAGTTTTCTGTTAGGGATAATTTTAGTCCACTTGATTTAGTTTTAAATAATTTAAGTGTAACTCTTGCAATTTCCTAAGGCTTACGTTGCTTAGCTAAGTCATTTTGTTACTGCTATTTCATTCTTATTTGAAAAACAAACACCCATTCTAATATGAAAACCCAAAATATTTAACGACAAAAACTTCAAGCTTAAATCAAACGTCCAAAACTAGTCCTTGGAAAAATACGACTTGAGGCCCCTATACTAATTTTATTTTGTGAGCTTGGGTTTTCAACTTATAAATATCTAAATTTGAGGCTCATTCGTGACACTTGTATTGGGCACACATCATGAAGTCGAGTCCCGGTGAGTGAAGTCGAGTGACGAAAACCCCGGTGAGTGAAGCCGGGTCCTGGTGAGTGAAGCCAGGTTACTGAAACCTCGGTGAGTGAAGCCGGCTCCCGGTGAGTAAAGCCGGGTGATTGAAACCCCGGTGAGTGAAGCCGGGTCTTGGTGAGTGAAGCCAGGTGACTGAAACCCCGGTGAGTGAAGCCGGGTCCTGGTGAGTGATGTCAGGTGATGGAAATCCCGGTGAGTGAAGCCGGGTGACTGAAACCCTAGTGAGTGAAGCCAGGTCCTAGCAAGGGAAGCTAGGTTGAATGAAGTCCCGGTGAGTGAAGCTGGACACGAAGTCTTAGTCCGGGGGATTGAGCATTGAGTGTACTGGTCGGAGAGGGCATGTGAGCTCTTTCTCCGGGACCAGAATGAATCAGAGAAGGCTAGGGAGCCTATTCTCTGGACTTAGGGTTGAATTGATCGGAGATGGATCGGTCTGGAGACCGATCAGGGAGTTGGCACAAACTCTTTGTTGTGGATCGGTCTGGTGACCGATCCAGGGAAGTCTGATTGTTCTGGTGAACAATCAGAAAGAGAACAGAAGGTTTCTGTTCGGTTCCTGATCATTCTGGTGAACGATCAGGGAGAGAACAGAAGCTTCTATTTGGTTTCCTGATCGTTCTGGTGAATGATCAGGGAAGAGGGCTTAGCTTCTGAAGAGAAGCCTTGATCGGTCAGTTTGACCTATCAAGACTTCCTGGACCGATCATGGAGGGTCCTGATCGGTCCAGGAGTGACTTGATCAGTCACCGTGACCGATCAGGGGCTTCTGGCAGAGAATAAAGGGTTGTTGGCCAGTAAGTTGATGGATCGGTCAGTGTGATCGATCCACATCCCTGATCGGTCAGTTTGACCGATCAAGGAGACACTGGATCGATCAGGAGGTAACTTGATCGATCAGGGTCTTTACTGATCGGTCTGTGGACCGATCAGGAGTTTGATAACTTTAATTCAAATCCGCTGTTAGACTTCTGATTGCATTCTGATCATATTTGTTCTCTCTGCTACTCTTTGATTCGCCTTTGATTTGCTGTGCTAAGTGTCTGCTAAGTGTGCAGGTAATGCAGGGATGATTCAAACGAAAGAGGAGGGTCAACTGGAGACATTCTCCTCGTCATGTTTGGCTGTTTTCTCTTCTCAGGTTACAACGGTTTCTAGCGCGGGATGGCAACGGCTGGCGAAGCTGATGACTGGCTTGGGGCTCGGCTGAAGAGGGTTCAGGGAGCCCAGAAGAGGTCAGTGGTAGCTGAGGTTGCTGCAGACGAGCTGGTGAGCAGCTGGTGAGCTGAGACGCGCCTGGTGACCTGGCGATGGGTAGAGGCTTAAGTGTTGGCTAGCGAAGAAGCCTGAGGATCACTCTGAACTTTGGCTAACTCTTGCATACACTGATACTCTTGAGCGTTGTTTGAAGCTTCTGCAACTCGAGCACCTTGAATCGGAGGAGAGCTTTGTGAGTCCATCAACAAGCAGACACGAAGAGCGGGGAGCTCTTGCGTGAGAGTTGTGCTGGGTTGAGATCGGTGAAGTGTTTCTTTCTGTGTGTTCATTGTGCTCTGTAAGATTCATTGTTTCTGTGCTTTAATTTCATATCATTCTGGCTTTGAGAGAGGGATTCAACACCAACCGACCCCCGTTCTTCGACGGGGCTGATTTCCAGTATTGGAGATCACGTATGGAGTATTATCTCAAGACGGACATTGGAATGTGGTTTTCGGTGAAGGAGGGGTTCATCCCTCCAAAAGACGCTGAGGGAAAAGAGTTGGAATCCTCGAGATGGTTGGCTGAGCAAACCCGGAAAGGAGAAGCCGATGCAAAAGCGGTGGTTACCTTGTAGTGCGGGATGACCAAGGACTAGTTAATAAAAGTTGGTCCCTTCACTAGTGCCAAGGATCTATGGAACAAGCTCATCGAGCTTCATGAAGGCACTCGGGACTCAAGGATAGCCAAGAGGGACCTTTTCCTCAACCAACTTCAAAATCTCACCATGAAGGAGTCCGAAATGGTAAGTGAACTCCATGGTCGATTCAAAGAGATATTGAACGGCTTACACTCCATTGATGAAAAGGTCCAGAATCACGACCTTGTGAGGTATGTTCTTAAAGCCTTTCCGAGGAATGCCTTGTGGTCATCCATGGTGGATGCCTATAAGGTATCCAAGGATTTGTCAATTGTTAAGATAGATAATTTGTTTTGTGAAATGGAGCTACACGAAATCGCTAACAAAGGCCCCAAGGAGAAGGGGATTGCTCTTGTGGCAGGAGACAAGGCCAAGAAGAAGAAGGAGAAGAAGAAGGAGGTCTCATCTTCTTCGTCCGAGTCCGAGGAGGATGGTAGCGAGTCTTCATCATCTGAGATGGCTAACTTCGTAAGAAGGATGATGAGGAAGAGCCGACGCTATAAAGGAAAAGGTAACACGAGTGGAGTTAAAGTTTATAAGACTAATGTCACATGCTTTGAATGTAGCAAGAAAGGGCATTACAAGAACGAATGCCCAAAACTAAAGAAGAAGGAGGAGAAAGCGAAAAAGAAGAAGAAGGCCTTGAAGGCCACGTGGGATGAATCTTCTTCTAGCTCATCCGAAGAAGAAAAGGAGGAGAAGAGCACTCGCCATGTAGCTCTCATGGCCATTGAAGATGTGGAGAGCAGTGACGAATCTATGGACGCCTCAACCGTGGCTTCATCATCTTCTGATGATGAAGAGGTAATTTCTCCTGAATTGGATAAATGTTATAGGACCATTGCATGCTTGACTGAGTTGTTAAAGAAATCTAAGGAGAAAGTTAAATCATTAAAAGTAGAAGTAGAACAATTAAAATCCTTTAAGGATGAGGATCTTGATGACTTGCATGTTGAAGTTCTAGAAGATGAAAACAAAGCCTTGAAGAGTGAGGTTGAGAAACTTAAGAGTCTTCTTGAGAAATTCTCAACTAGCTCCAAAACTTTGGACATGATTCTAAACGCTCAAGAGCGGTTTACAACAAGGCCGGTATAGGTTACCGACCTAAAGAACCAACTTTTGTTTCTTTGATGTCTAGGACCCATGTTAGATCACCTAAGGTTTCTAGGGTCCAAAAGAAAGTGATCAAGGCATGGGTGCCTAAGTCATGCATTGTATGTGCTTTAGGTCCCAAGATTTGGGTATCTAAATCTTCCATTTTTCGTATTGTGTAGGCTTTGATTGAGGGGGAGCATCTATCAACTTGGTTCGTTGATAGTGGGTGCTCCAAACATATGACCGGGGATAGATCTTTGTTCACTACCCTACAAAGCAAAAGTAGAGGTAATGTATCTTTTGGTAACAATGGTAGCCTTAAGGTTGTAGGGATAAGAGATATTCAAATATCCGAATGTCTTAGAATTAAAAATGTCCTTCTAGTCAAGGGGATGACTTTTAATCTCCTAAGTGTTAGTCAATTGTGTGATGCGGGTTACACAATTGAATTTCATTCAAGTCAATGTCTAGTTAGACAAAATGACACACTTGACACGGTACAAGTAGGCACAAGGATAGATAACATTTATCAAGTTTCATTTAAAAGTGCTATTAATGCTTCTATTAAGTGTTTCATGTCGAAAGAAGATGAGTCCACACTTTGGCACTGGAGATTGGCACATGTGAACATGAAGAACATTAGAAAATTAGCCAACAAAGGACTTGTTCATGGCTTACCAAGCATCAAGTACGAAAAGGAAAAGCTTTGTGATGCATGTCAAATGGGTAAACAAACGAAATCTTCTCACAAAGGTAAAAGCGCTGTAAGTACCTCTACTGCTTTAGATTTATTACACATGGACTTATTTGATTGTAGTATGATTATCTCATTGAATGGTAGTAGGTATTGTTTTGTGATTATTGATGACTACACTAGATATACTTGGACTTATTTTCTAAAACATAAGGATCAAACTCTAGATATTTTTATTTCTTTTTGTAGAAGAGTTGAAAATGAAAAATCTACAACAATTAAAACAATTAGGAGTGATCATGGAGGAGAATTTCAAAACCAAAGATTTTTAGAATTTTGTCAAGAAAGAGGATATAGACATGAGTTCTCCACTCCTATAACACCACAGCAAAATGGTGTTGTAGAGAGGAAGAACCGAGTCTTACAAGAGGTTGCACGAAGCATGCTCAATGAGTACTCTTTACCGAGTTGCTTATGGGCTGAAGCTATGAACACAGCTTGCTATGTGCAAAACCGAGTCCTCATTCATAGGTTTTTAGGGAAGACTCCTCACGAACTTTGATTTGGAAAACTACCTACTGTTAAACATCTTCGGGTGTTTGGGTGTAAGGTGTTTATTCTAAACACCAAAGACCATCTTAGAAAGTTCACAGCGAAAGCTGATGAAGGGATATTGGTCGGGTATTCCCTTATCAGCAAAGCTTACCGAGTCTACAACAAAAAATCTAGATTGGTCGAAGAATCTTCTGATGTCGTTTTTGAGGAGATCCCAAAAGCAATTGATCAATCAGAAGAAGTAGAGGGAGTTCAATTCGAACTTAGGAAACTAGGTTTGGATGAGAGTCCGAGTGTTGGAGATGGTGTTGATGAATCTGATGACGGTGAGCCTAGACAACATGTAGCTCAGCCAGATCCTGAGGCTGAGCCTGTGTCTAGTGACACCATCCAAGAAGCACCTCCAACACCAAGGCAAACTAGGTTAGCCTCTAGTCATCCCCAAGACCAAATTGTTGGAGATATTCATCATGGGGTTAGAACTAGATCATTTTTTAGGAATGAGGCTAATGAGGTTGCCTTAATTTCAAAAATTGAACCTAGGAAAATTGACGAGGCAATGCATGATCCCGATTGGATTATGCTATGCAAGACGAATTAGGTCAATTTGAGAGAAGCTAAGTATGGGACTTAGTCCTTAGACCTAAGAAGACCACAATTATTGGAACCAAATGGGTCTTCAAAAATAAATTGAACCATAAGGGAGAAATCGTAAGAAACAAGGCACGCTTAGTAGCCAAAGGCTATAGTCAAGTTGAAGGCCTTGATTACGATGAGACCTATGCTCCCGTGGCACGATTAGTATCCATTCGGTTAATGCTTGCATTTGTAGCACATAGAGGTTTCAAACTCTATCAAATGGATGTTAAATAAGCCTTCTTAAATGGTTTCATAAGAAAAGAGGTCTATGTTGAACAACCTCCGGGGTTTGAGAATTCCGAATTTCTAAACCACGTGTTCAAGCTCAAGAAGGCTCTTTACGGCCTAAACCAAGCACCTCGGGCTTGGTATGAGCGGTTGTCGATATTTCTCATTGAAAAAGGCTTCGTGAGAGGACAAATTAACACTACACTATTTCTACGAAGAGATAGTGACAATATCATTGTAGCCCAAGTATCTGTCGATGACATAATTTATGGCTTCAACAACAAGGGTTATTTAAATGAGTTTATTGGACACATGGAGAATGAATTCGAGATGAGTCTAGTGGGAGAATTGACTTTCTTCCTTGGACTCGAAATCAAACAAACTCGAGACGGAATCTATGTGCATCAATCCAAATACACTCAAGAGATGCTCAAGAAATTTAATATGAGTGACTCTAAAGAGGTAACCACTCCCATGGCGACAAAGACAAGATTAGACAATGATGAGAGTGGGAAGCCTGTTGACCTAACCCAATATCGGAGTATGATAGGTAGTTTGCTATACCTCACAGCTAGTCACCCTGATATTTTTTTTGCTGTGGGTATGTGTGCTAGGTACCAAGTCTGTGCAAGGAATCTCATTTGATTGCCGTTAAAAGAATTTTGAGATATCTTAAGGGCACACTTGGAGTCGGTCTTTGGTACCCCCGTACCGAGTTATTTGACTTGATTGGCTATACCGATTCCGACTATGCTGGGTGCAAGTTGGATCGGAAGAGCACAAGTGGGGGTTGCCAATTTTTAGGATCATCATTCGTAAGTTGGTCAAGTTAGAAGCAACATTGTGTTTCTCTCTCCACGACCGAGGTAGAATATATCGCCATGGGAGAGAGTGTATCACAATTGTTGTGGATGATACACACACTAGAGGACTATGGATTATCCTACAAGGGTGTGCAAGTGTTGTGTGACAACATAAACACGATAAACTTTACAAAAAATCCAGTACATCATTCAAGGACCAAGCACATTGAAGTGCGTCACCACTTCATTAGGGATCATGTTGCTAGAGGAGATATTGTACTCTCGCATGTGGAGTCAAAATCGAACCTAGCAGACATTTTCACTAAACCACTCCCCAAAAATGAATTTAGTTTCTTAAGGAGGGAGTTGGGAATGTGTCGTGCTTCATAGAATTGGAAAAAAAAACCCCTCATGATCATTTCAAATTGTTGGGCAACAATTATTGGGCAACTTGGGGACATCTCACAAACACTATAAG
>JAGFNQ010006567.1:117552-175197 GCA_024364735.1 Boesenbergia rotunda | reverse complement strand
CCTCAATCCGATTGATCTTTTGGTTGTGTGGTTTATTTTTGTGTTTGTCATGATCTTGCCGTGACCTAAACCTCACTGATCAAACCATATTCATTTGATTATTGATCAAACCTCACTTCACTGATCAAACCTTACCTTACAAATTTTTGTGTTCACTTCATCAATCCAATTTGTGGCCGTGACCTCTTATTCCAACCCTTAGGAAATCTTCCAAAGGGAAAGACCCTGCCGAGGGGACCTCAAAGGGAAAAGACCCTTCATCTTCTACACCCTCTCGTAGACACCCACCGGCGACTAGTATTCAATTTCTCAGTGCCTATTTTGAACAAATTCCTCAACTCCTCCTTCAAACTTCTACCTTGTAGAACCGTGGACAGGATCTTTGTGTACGAAAATTGTCCCTCGGTTAAACAGATTATAGAGTTCTATAATATGGAATCCTTCCTGTTTCTTGAACGTGAGGTCAATGTAAATTTGGTATCTGAATTCTACAACAATCTTTTTCCCACTATTGGCACTCATTCTTACACTACACGAGTGGCCAAAACCAACATAGATTTTACTTACGAGAGTTTCACTGAGTATCTAGGCTTTCGTCGATCGCCCAATATCATTTCCTTCTTTCCTACCATTCCAGCTCCTTTCCTAGTTCCGTTTGTGGGAGTCACCTCTGACTCCATCTATGAGTATTTCTTTGGACATCCTAGGCCAGATGGCCTTGATGAGCTGGCTCCTGATTTTCCTACTTTTGTTGCCCTTCGTGTTTCTCCAGTTGATTATGTTCTATTCAAGATCATCACCAACTGCATTTTACCCATTACCTCAAAACCCCTTTCTGAGATCCGCCCTTTCCACTGTCTGATGCTTTATGGGATGCATCGTCAGTTGGACTTTAATATTATGCAGAGTATCTTTGAGTCCATTATCTACTACAGAGAGCCCATCCGTCGCACCGTCTACATGCCTTTTGGGCACATCATTACTGACTAGCTCCAGACAGTCGGTATAGATGTGTCCAAGGGCAGGACCGTGCCCATGGTTCGGCAGGATTGTCGACTTGGCAAACGCGCGTTTGCCAAGTCTGGCATCGTTGTCGGACCTCAGGGCCAGGGCCTTCTATGGAAGGATGGGAGGGGGGGGGTAGAGGAGTTACCACGGGCCACCCACGTTCAGGTACCAGCAGCTCCAACTGTACATCAGGAGGCGCCCACAGCAGCACATGAGGAGTATGAGCCGGATCCTGATCTCCGGTGGCAGGTCGCAGAGCTAGAGCAAACCATACAGCATGAGTTTCATGTGTCTGAGCTTTGGCGGCAGGGGATCAGCTCCGAGGTTTCTCAGATGCATACAAGTCAGGAGGCATTTAGACTGAGGTTCGGTCCGAGATCTCTGGATTGCGTGCCGGTCAGAAGGCGTGGATTGCGGAGTGGCACGCTTGGGCAGCTGGTCATCCGTACCAGCCTACATTTCCTAGATTTGCACCCTCCAGCAGCACTGCTCCTGGGAGCTTCCTACCGGACGATGACAAATCCTATGATCCCATGCAGTATGATGACCCACCAGCTCAGGATTAATTGTTTGCTGTATTCTGCTTCCGACTATTATTCCATGACTTGTTATGTATTTGTTGTACTCTATTTCATGACTGGGTGTATGACATTATGTTTCTGCCTATGACTGCTAGTTCATGGTTTGTCAATTTTATGTTCCTTTTCATATGATGCATATGATTATCCTGTCTTGCTATCCTCATTTCATATGCTTTTCATATGCCGTCAAATTATTCATATCCTCTGTTTGGTTTGGGAAAACCCCTGGGTTGAGGGGGAGGTATTTTAAACTTAACAACCAGTCTACACCCTTTTCGGTGTTTGACAAAGGGGGAGAGTGTGGTTAGTTAAGTTTAGGATAATTACGAGTATAACTATTGTAGGGAGAGGACTCTGATTCTCCTATGATAGTGAAATTTGTTACAATTAATTTCAAATACCTAAACTTAAAATCGGGTTGTCAAACAACAAAAAGGGGGAGATTGTTGATGTAGTCTGACCCTGATTGTTGTTTAGGTGTTGACACCGATTTAAGTTTAGGTTAATGAGATGAGTCTGGATTAAGTCCTGGTCGGGGACTGGGCATGACTCCAGGTGATTGAAGCCGGGTTACGGAAACCCCGGTGAGTGAAGCCGGGTGATTGAAATCCCGGTGAGTGAAGCCGGGTCATGGTGAGTGAAGCCGGGTGATTGAAACCCCGGTGAGTGAAGCCGGGTCATGGTGAGTGAAGCCGGGTGATTGAAACCCCGGTGAGTGAAGCCGGGTCATGGTGAGTGAAGCCAGGTGACTGAAACCTCGGTGAGTGAAGTCGGGTCCTGGTGAGTGAAGCCAGGTGACTGAAACCCCGGTGAGTGAAGCCGAGTCCTGGTGAGTGAAGCCAGGTGATGGAAATCCTGGTGAGTGAAGCCGGGTGACTGAAACCTTAGTGAGTGAAGCCAGGTCCTAGCTAGGAAAGCTAGGTTGAACGAAGTCCCAGTGAGTGAAGCTAGGCACGAAGTCTTGATCCGGGGGACTGAGCATTGCGTATACTGGTCGGAGAGGGCACGTGAGCTCATTCTCTGGGACCAGAATGAGTCAGAGAAAGCTAGGGAGGTTGTTCTCTGGATTTAGGGCTGATTTGGTCGAAGTTGGATTGGTCTGGAGACCGATCAGGGAGTTGGCACGAACTCCCTGTTGTAGATCGGTCTGGTGACGATCCAGAGAAGTCTGATCGTTCTAGTGAACGATCAGAGGGAGAGCCAAATGCTTCTGTTCGGCTCCTGATCGTTCTGGTGAACGATCAGAGAGAGTTCAGATGGGTTCACAAAGATTTCTGTGAGGAACAATGATCGGTCAATCTGACCGATCAAATTATCCCGACATTCCTCATCCTAACCGATCAGGATGGCTCCTGATCAGTCAGGGAGTGACCTGATCGATCACCAGACTGATCAGGGCACAACCTGATCGGTCAGTTGACCGATCAGGGACTTTGGCTGGTGGGAGCTGGAGGAAACCCAGCAAGTTGAGGATCAGTCTGGTGACCGATCCCTGGTCTGTGATCGGTCAGTGTGACCAATCACAGATTAGTCCGTGATCCTTGTTTTCTCACTGTGGACCGATCAGGCTAGAGCCTGATCGGTCAGGGATTTCCTTGATCGGTCTGGTGACCGATCAGGGTCATCTCTGATCGGTCTGTGGGCCGATCAGTAGCTGAACTTTAATTCAAATACGCTGTCAGACTTCTGATCGCGTTCTGATTTCCTTCTGAACACTACTAATATCTGCTCTGAATCTTCTGATATTTGATTCTCCGTTGATTTGATGTGCTAAACATCTGCTAAGTGTGCAGGTTACTCAAGGATTACTCAAGGAGGGTCAACCGAAGTCTTTCGCTACGTCAGTTTTGGCTGTTTTCCTTTCGCAGAATACAACGTCTTCTGGCGCGAGCTAGCAACGGCTGGGATGCTGACGAACTGACCTGGGGCTCGACTGGAGAGGGTTGAGGGAGTCCAGAAGAGGTCAGTGGTAGCTGGGGCTATTGCAGATGAGCAGCTGGTGAGCTGCAGAGGAGCGTCTGGTGACCTGGCGATGGGCAGCAGGTTAAGAGTTGGCTGGCGAAGAAGAGGAGGTTATCTCTTTAGCAACAACTCTGAATCTTCAAGCAACTCTTGCATACACTGAAAGTCTTTGAGCGATCTGTTGTATACTCTGCGACTTGAGCACTTGGACGGATTTGAGAACGTTGCGAGGCAATCAACAAGCAGACAAGGGAGAGCTGAGAGAAGGCTCTTGCTGAGGTTGTGCTGGGTTGTGAGTATTGCTTTGTAAACGTTTCTCCTTCGCTTTCTTGTTCTCTGTAAGTTTGCTTTTGTCTCTGTGCTTTTATTTTATATCTTTCTGTTGAGACTTATTGTGGAGAGGTTTCTCCACCGAGAAGGAGACATTTGATATCCGGATTTCCAGGGCTTGATCTGCCGACGATCAAGGGATCGCCCACCTCACGGGCACGCCAACGAGTAAGGGCAAGTTATGTTAAATACCGGATTTTTAAAGGGTTGAAAAGGTAATTTTTTTTAAATAAAGGGCCTAGTTGTGAATAACTAAAATAGGAGGGCTTATTTGCAAAATGTCAAACACATTTATAAAATCTCTAAATCCTTCTCCCCAATTCAGTTTCCTTCCCCCGCCCCCTTCGGTTTCTCTCACCGATTCCTCCCGAAACCGCCCTGTCGCCGCAGCCCACACGCGCCTTGACCAGCGACGCCGCCGCCTCCTTTTCTTCCTCTCATTCTTCTTCTTCCTCTTCTCCCTTTCACTTGCCGACGCCGCTGAGCCCTAGTCGACTAGTCGCTTCTCCCCGACGTCGTCGCTTCTCCCTGACGCCGATGCCGACGTCGCCGACCCTGCTAGCCGACGCTGAGCGCCGGCCATCTTTCGTGCTGGTAAGACTTGGGTTCTGGTCTGATTAGGTTTTGGTTGCTATGGATTTGTTCTTTTATTGTTACTTCTATTTGGAACTAGGGTTTTCCGAATTCGACTTGTTTTTGAATGGGATTGTGATCATGTGAGGTGTTGATGGTGTTTTTGCTGAGTTATTGTGGGTGTTTAGGTAAGTTGTAGGTTGAATACCTTGTTGAGTTTTGGGTTTTAGAGTGGCTATGTTGCCGTGAGTAACCATGGGTTGGCACTTGGTTTTTGGCACACTACCGTAAGTCTTATTTTCAAGTTTGATTTGATTTTGGGATGAGTTGTTGAAGCTACTATTCTTGGTGGAGATTTGCGTGAACTTCCAATGTTGAAATTAATCCTTGCTTGTATAAAGGATGATAGTGTTCTGATCGGAACAGGTTGTGATTTGAGCAGAGGCTGTGTAAAAACCTTTGAGGTTGTGGAGTTTAGGGTTGATGTTGGTTGGATTAGTAATTGAGTTTGTCATTGATCATGTTATGGATGCATTGGTGAATGCATAGTATTAGATCAGAATTATTAGATCAGAATAAATAGGTTCTGTTTTTGTTTTGGGTGGGTTGTGGCTTCACAAGTTGATCCTGGTGTTGGTTTGTGTCATTTTGATCTTGCCGCAGGTTACCACCCTGGGAATGGATACTTTGTCTTGAATTAGGATTTAATTAAATTGAATTAAACTAATTATGTTTATTAGCTAGTTTTGTTAATTTATAATTTTGCAAATCGCTAAACTTGGTCCTCGATACAGGACATTGATCAGTTATGTGTGTTGATCTCGAAGGTTCTTTCGGACACGTTCTACAAATAAAGGCGGGTATTTCTCCTTTGTACTCGAGTAGTTTCGTTTACCTTAAAGCATGACTATCTTATGTCTAGTAGGTTGCTTGACCTTGTTCTTTGTCGTTTGTTGTTTTAACATCGCCGTTGATACTTATTCTTCGTTGATCTTCGAGTATTCCCAATTTGTATCTGTACAGTCCTTTGTTGGCTTTCTGTTCTGTAAAGTACAGCTTGTACGCGAGTACTTAGAAGTCTATTAACCACAATTAGGTTCACTTGGCATTAGAAATACCCTACCTATTAGTGTAAGTGCATAATCGTTGGTTTGCGATTTCTGGTTGGTTGTATTGATGCATCGTATACTCATTGGATTTTATTGCATCATTGTTTCTCTGGTTGTTCGTGCATCGTATAACATGCACCATACTTGTACGTTGTATACTAACGACTGTTGGGCTTACATTTGGTTAAGCCGTCGTTAATCATATTGTTGCTCGATTCACCCAACCACTTGTTGTCGTGGTAGTTGTTAGAGTGCGAGCATCTGTCCTATTATGCCAAACAGTGACACCCTTACCGTTGTTTTAGAGGGATATTAGAGCCGTTGGTGGCTCACCCTCACCGTTGTTTTTATAGGGATATTGTAGCTGTTGATAGCTCCCCCTATGTACCGGGGTTTGGAGTGTAGGCTCCCCAGCATCCTGTCCACTCAACCACACCTTCTGTGGTATTTGTTGTTGGAGTGCGTACAGTTGTCACAGCCCTACCCACTCGGTCACACAGATGAGATGTGTTGGCGGCTTGACTGGCGTCAGGGGTGACACATGTCATTGCATCATATGCATATCTATTTCTTTTATGCATTTGTTTGTGTTTGATGCACTTATATGAGCTATGGTTATTGCACATGATTGACATGCATCTATATTTTGATTTTATTGTTGTTGCGTTATTTTACGCCTATTTAGTTGTTATTCAGTTTTATAACCTGTTGTTCGATATATGATATGCATGTTTAGGTTACTATATTTCTTATGGACTGTACCATGTTGGATTCTCTACATATTATACCTTGTTGTTATGTCATGCTTATTGTCTATTCAAATACCCGCAGAATCCGTCCGGACTCACCACCGCTACCACCTATTTTTGTTTCAGGTAGCAGGTAGATGTTTTGCTTGGAGCCAGGAGATGATTCAGTTGCTAGTCCCACCTTGTCGGTTTGGTTTAGCGGTTCTATTTCGGTATTGTGTTAGTTTTCCGCATTTCATTTTTTATCAGTTATCAGACTGGTTTTGTTATTATTATGACAGAGACTTTTTGAGTTTCTCGTTGGTTGTGATTTTCTGTTATGTTTAAGGTGGCTGAGCCACCCATTATTATTTAGTTTCGATATAAACTGCGTGGATGTGTTCATTTGTTATTATTGTGATGCCAATCGCTTGTGGCTGAGTTATATTGGTGAGATATTTTGTATAATTGCCCCATATTCTCCGCCGTACAGTGGAGATGCTGCCCAATTTTTGAGCAAGCATGTGTCTCTGGGGGCGTGACAAGTTATCCCCGAATCTTGTTAGCGTCTTGAGTTTGTGTTTAGTTTTAGGGTTTTAGTTACTGCATTTCTATTTCTGCATCTCTACCTGTTTTGCTTCCGCTGCTAACTCTGAAGTGCAGATAACTTCAAAGAGAAAGAGATTTTAGTGTCTGGCTACATTCACCCCCCCTCTCTAGCCATCCAAGTACCAACATATTTCATGCATCATAAGTCAGAAACATTTAGGAAGTTTAAACTATGAAATACTGAAGTGGAGAATCAAACATGAAAGAAGAACAAATGTCTTAGGTCAGACAATGAGACAGAGTACACAGATTCAAAGTTCTAGGAATTTTGTAAGCAACATGGAATAATGGAGCATTTCTCAGTTCGTAGGACACCTTAATAAAACAATGTGGCAGAAAGGTTGAACAGGACAATAATTAAGAATGCATAATGTCTCAGGTTGAATTCAGGGTTATCAAAGAATTTTTGGGCGGAAGTAGTAAATATGACGTGTTATCTCATTAATAGATCACCAAAGACAGTACTAGAAGATAAAATATCTGAGGAAGTATGAACATGGAATCCAATAAATTACTCTTATCTTCGAGTTTTTGGATATCCGACCTATATGCACATATCTAGTGATAAAAGATCAAAGTTGGATGCGAAGTCAAAACAGTACATTTTTCTGTGATATCATAAAGGAGTTAAAGACTTCAAACTGTGGGTTCCTAAGGCAAACAAGGTGGTGATCAGCAGAGATATAATGTTTGATGAGAAAGCCATGCTACAATGTACTAATGAAGAAGGAAAGAAAACACCACCAAGCAACAAGGGGAAAGAGGTTGTGCAGGTGGAGCTAGAGGCTCATGACTTTGATAATTCAAGCTCAGAGCACACGGAGCATCACACTATAACTGGTGACAGAACACGACGAGCCATAAAGTCACTCACTATATACGGATTTGAGGACTTGGTGTCTTATGTACTCATCACTAGTAACAGAGACCCTACATCTTTTTAGGAGACAATACACAGTTTTGATAAGGACAAGTGGATAGGTGCTATGGCAGAGGAGATGAAGTCATTGCATAAGAACCAAAGGTGGGATCTAGTGAAACTTCCTGAGGGAAAATGAGCTATAGGGTGTGAGTGGATATTCAAGAAGAAAGAAGCTTTATGACTTACAGGGTTGATTAGAGAATCTGATCCATGTCTCTAGATGCTAAAGCAAAGGAAGCTTAAACCCAGAGTTCCAGATCGAGTTTTGTTCAAATACTCATGCTCTTGGAAGGGATGAATATTTGTTAAAATGAAGATTATTGACGGACGACTCATATATGAATAATAGATATCATGGAATAAAAATCTATTAAGATTTTTTTAATAAAATTTTATTAAGATTTTTCTAATAAAATTTTATTAAAGTTTTTTTTAATAGAATTTTGTTAATATTTTTTCTAATAAAATTTTGTTATAATTTTATTAGGTTTGAATTTAAACATTATTTATATAGATCATTGTATCATCGTAAAAGAATAAAATGTCTTCTGGAATGGAGGAGTACTCTTCCGTGAGACGCGTTCGGGACCCGACGGATTTCTCTCCTGGGCCAGCAGCCTTGGATGGAGGGGCACCGAGCACCCTTCCTCGATCACAAGCGGAGGGGAAGGCTCTATTACATTATATCCTTCCTTGAGATCTTACGGCATTAAACATGTTGCAATCGAGGTTCCAGTCAATATTGTTGTCAGGATTGTACGGATGAAATACGCTTTTCATGATCTCGCACGACGCGCCGGAAATGCACGAACTACTGCTGTTAATTTCGCAAGAGAAACAAAATAATGAGGAGTTACATAGGTCGACAGAACAAAAAGATGGAATCGTTACCTTAACGGTTCCCTGATCTCTGCCCCATAAGTATTCAGAAAAAGGCAAATCACGGTTTACTGGTTGGATAAGGCGCCTGAGGCCGAGAGGATTTAAGCTAGCAGACCAGATTTTTATCCCGTGTGCGACTGACGACTCTCGAACCTGAGACCTCCGGAACAAACGATCAGATGCCTTACCAACCGAGCCAGCCCGTGGGGGTTACATAGGTCGACAGAGTTTCTTCATGCAGAGTCATCGATTCATGATTCAATCATAGATTTGAGCTACATTCCGGAGAATAACATCCGTGGAAGCAAGCAATACGAAGCTTATGATGTTGTAACTAAACAAATCTACGGGAGGAACAGTGACCGGGAGCATATCATTAGCTGGCTACTCAATTACAAATTCCAGATTTTCTTTATTTGAGGATGAACGCAGTAGAAATAAGTTCTCCTATTTAGATAGTCGGTGAGGCAGGTGTTGGAAAAACAACACTAGCTAAGGAAGTATACAATAATCCCCTCATATGTAAATACTTCAACTCAAGAGTCTGGCTTCGCTTCACTGAGGAATCTGATACTGTAAGCTTATCAGAAGCATTTTTTGTCTCTATGACTGGAAAATCATGTGATGGTAAAGAACCAGTTCATCTTCAGAGTGTTATGAAGGAAAAACTAAAGGGGAAAAAGCTTTTGCTCGTGCTGGATAATCCTCAGGAACTGAATCCGAGACTGTGGGAATACTTGCAAGTTCCCTTATCTGGTGTTAGAATTGCTAAGTTTATAATTACTTCCGGGATTGAGATAGGAGCTAGCAAATTAAGAGGAATCGAATCTTATCAGCTGGATTGCTTAGATCTGTCATGGGATTTATTCTAGCACTATGCATTTCGTGAAGATTCCAGTCGCCCACCCGAGCTCATTGAAATTGGAATATATATTGTTCAAAAGTGCAGGGGATTGCCTATAGCTGTGAAAACTCTTGGAAGCCTTCTTGGTTATCAAATGGATAGCCAGATATGGAGAGATGTTAAGGAGAGTGTGCTAAATACTGAATTTTTAGGCTTGAAAAGGTAAGTTTTCGAAAATTAGGTGGCTAGTTGTAATTCTAAAAATATGTTGGGTTTATTTGCAAAAAGGCAAAAAAAAACAGTTATAAAATCCTAAATCTCTTCCCGTGCCCTAACTCACCCGAACCCCTCCCCTCTCCTCTGCGCCGACTTCTTCCCCCTCTGCGATTCCTGCTCCTCGCCGCAAGCAAGTCGACGACCAACTCTTCTCGTTTTTCTTCTTCTTCGTCTGGAGGAGTCGAGCGTCTGGTCATCCCAGACGGTGCCGGCAGTCGCTTTCCATCGCGTGGAAACCCTAGCTGACGCCGCGCCTCACGCCGCCGCTTTTCCGCCGAACCAGCCGCGCCGACCATCATCAAGGTAAGGATTTGATTGTATAGTGTCTCTCTTGGTTGAATTGAACATGGATTGAGGTTGATTAGTGGGAGTTGATTCGGGTAAGGATTTTTCTTGGCTACTGATTTAATTCTGATTGAGATCGTGAGATGGTTGATTGTTGATTAGTTAAATTCATGAGTTAGTTTGTTTATCCATGATTGGATTGGATAATCGAAGCATGTACATAGATTAATTGAGTTAGAATAAGTCATAAGGGATTAAGGGATCATGTAATGAAAGGATTGTTGAATCGTTTAGATGAAGTTTTAATATTCAGTTTAATACATTCGATAGCTTATTATTCAGCAACTTATCAGCATCTACAACTTCATCATTTAGATCATGGTTGTACAGTTTGTTTAAGTTCTTAATTAGCCGGATTATTAAAATGCATAGTTGATTAGATGTCGATTAGGAGTTAATCAAATTGGTTTAATTAAGTTAATAATTGGGATAAGAAATCAATTGGGATTCTTGAAGGTTAAATATGTGTTGTTGATTTGCTAGGATTGCATGATTGGTGAAATCGGGGACTAATCGATGTATATTAATTAAGACTTGTCCTAATTGTATCTCGTATTTTGTGGGGTAGTTTAAGCAATTGTGAAAGATAGATACATTTTATTTATATATAGTTTAACTAATTTATTTAATTTTTTTTATAATTAGTTAAACTTATGTATTAACACAGGACCTTGAATTTGGACTCATTTCGGTCGATCGTGGGTGGTTCTCTCGTTTACAAAATTCTTCAAATAAAAATCGGGCACTTCTCCTTTTTATTCGAGTAGTTTCTTTTACCTTAAAGCATGACTATTTAATGTCTAGTAGGTTGCTTGACCTTGTTCCTTGCCGTTTGTTATTTTAACATCGCCGTTGATACTTTTTCTTCGTTGATCTTTGAGTATTCCAAATTCGTATCCGTATAGTCCCTATTGGTTTTTTGTTCTGTAAAGTACCGCTTGTACGCGACTACTTAGAAGTCCATTGAACACAATTAGGTTTATTTGACATTAGAAATATCCTACCTAGTAGTGTAGGTGCATAATCGTTGGTTTGCGATTTCTGATTGGTTGTATTGATGCATCGTATACTCGTTGGATTTTATTGCATCGTTGTTTCTCCGATTGTTCGTGCATCGTATAGCATGCACCATACTTGCACGTTGCATACTAACGACTGTTGGGCTTACATTTGGTTAAGCCGTCGTTAGTCATATTGTTGCTCGATTCACCCAACCACTTGTTGTCGTGGTAGTTGTTAGAGTGCGAGCATCTGTCCTGTTATGCCAAACAGTGACACCCTCACCGTTGTTTTAGAGGGATATTAGAGCCGTTGGTGGCTCACCCTCATCGTTATTTTTAGAGGGATATTGTAGCTGTTGATAAGTCCCCCTATGTACCGGGGTTTGGAGTGTAGGCTCCCCAGCATCCTGTCCACTCAACCCCGCCTTCTGTGGTATTTGTTGTTGGAGTGCGTACAGTTGTCACAGCCCTACCCACTCGGTCACACAGATGAGATGTGTTGGCGGCTTGACTGACGTCAGGAGTGACACATGTCATTGCATCATGTGCATACGTATTTCCTTTATGCATTTTTCCTATAATTGTTGCACTTATATGAGCTATGGTTGTTGCACTTGATTGACTTGCATCTATATTTTGGTTTTATCGTTGTTGCGTTGTTTTACACCTGTTTAGTTGTTATTCGGATTTTATACCATGTCGTTTTGCTTATGTTATGCATGTTTAGGTTTCGATATTCCTTATGGACTTTACCTTGTTGGATTCTATACTTAATATTCCTTTATTATGTCATGCTTATTGTCTACTCTTATACTTGCAGAGTCCGCCCGGACTCACCACCCCTACTTTCTCTTTTTGTTTCAGATAGCAGGTAGACGTATTTCTTGGAGTCAGGAGAGGATCCAGTTGTCAGTCCCCAGTGTTGAGTTGAGTTATTTTCCGCATTTGGATTAGTTGCTTTTATTTCGGTATTTGGTGAGGTTTCACAGTTTATTTGTTTATCAGATATTCGGACAGGTTTTGTCATTATTGTATAGACATTTGAGTTCTCTTTTTGAATTGTGGTTTTTCTTTCATGTTTACGGTGGCTGAGCCACCTGTTCTCTTATATTGATATTAACTGCGTGGTTGTGTTTTTATATTATAGTTATGATAGTTGAGCCATTTTTTATTTATTATTGTGATGTCAGTCGCTTGTGACTGAGCTATATTGGTGGAGAATGTATTTATATTTGCCCCATATTGTCCGTCGTAGAGGGGATATGGTGTCCGATTTTCGAGGAAACATGTGCCTCTGGGGCCGTGACAATTGTACATATGATAACCAGTAGCCCCAGCAAAATTAACACTTTGATAATCCACCAAAAACGATTCCATAAAATCCACAGACATCCAAATGAACTCGAAAACCTCGCAAAACCTCGGCAAATTGACGTACCAAAAACATCATAAAAATCCACAGATCCCAAAAGAACTCGCAAAACCTCGCTCTGATACCAAAAACTGTCACGACCCAGAGGCACATGCTTTCTCGAAAATCGGGCAGCATCTCCCCTGTACGGTGGACAATATGGGGCAAATATACGTACACTCTCACCCATATAGTTTATCCACATGTGGCTAGCATCACAATAAAATGAAGTAAACACAACCATGCAGTTCTTATATCAACAAAAGAAATAATGGGTGGCTCAGCCACTTTAAACATAAAAGAAACTAAAATCAACGAGAACTCAAAATGTCTCTTTTAATAACGACACAACCTGTCCAATACTGATAAACAAATAAAATGCGAAAAATTGAACTCCATACTGAAATAAACAACTACACCAAATTGTTGAAAATAACTCTACTCAATACTAGGGACTGGCAACTAGATCCTCTCCTGGCTCCAAGAAATACGTCTACCTGCTATCTGAAACAAAAAGAGAAAGTAGGGGTGGTGAGTCCAGGCGGACTCTGTCGGTATATGAGTAGACAATAAGCATGACATAATAAAGATATAACAAGTAGAGAATCCAACAGGGTACAGTCCATAAGGAATATAGAAACCTAATCATGCATAACATATATCGAACAACATGTTATAAAACCGAACAACATCTAAACAGGTATAATACAACGCAACAACAGTAAAACCAAGATATTCATGCATATCAATCAAGTGCAACAATCATAGCTCATATAAATACAACAATCATAGGAAAAATGCATAAACGAAATACGTATGCACATGATGCAATGACATGTGTCACCTCTGACGCCAGTTAAGCCGCCAGCACATCCCATCTGTGTGACCGAGTGGGTAGGGATGTGACAACTGTACGCACTCCAACAACGAATACCACAGAAGGCGTGGTTGAGTGGACAGGATGCTGAGGAGCCTACACTCCAGACCCTGGTACATAGGGGGAGCTATCAACAGCTACAATATCCCTCTAAAAACAACGGTGAGGGTGAGCCACCAACGGCTCTAATATCCCTCTAAAAACAACGGTGAGGGTGTCACTGTTTGGCATAACATGACAGATGCTCGCACTCTAACAACTACCACGACAACAAGTGGTTGAGTGAATCGAGCAACAATATGACTAACGACAGCTTAACCAAATGTAAGCCCAACAATCGTTAGTATGCAACGTGCAAGTATGGTGCATGCTATACACTGCACAATCAACCGGAGAAACAACGATGCAATAAAATCCAACCAGTATACGATGCATCAATAAAACCAACAAAAAATCGCAAACCAACGATTATGCACCTACACTACTAGGTAGAATATTTCTAATGCCAAATAAACCTAATTGTGTTTAATGGACTTCTAAGTACTCGCGTACAAGTGGTACTTTACAGAACAGAAAACCAACAGAGGACTGTACAGATACGAATTGGGAATACTCGAAGATCAACGAAGAATAAGAATCAACAGAGATGTTAAAATAACAAACGACAAGGAATAAGGTCAAGCAATCTACTAGACATAAAAATAGTCATGCTTTAAGGTAAAATAACTACTCAAATACAAAGGAGAAGTACCCGCCTTATAATTGTAGAATGTAAACGAAGACCTTCCACGATCAACCGAACGAGTCCGAATCAAGGTCCTGAGTCAATACATAGGTTTAACTAATTATACAATTAAATAAAACAGTTAAACTAACTACTAAACTTATATAGGATCTAACCCTCACTTCAGGTTTACCAAACTAACTCATTGAACAACAATTTGTTCCTTCTTAACCTAATTTATCATAATTAGGTTATAAAGTTAAACATCAAATTTAACCCAAGAAACCACCATCTACAAAGTGCAATTAAATCTCTAAACTCTAACACCTCACAGCAAGTTAGACCCAATCACAAACACACATTGTTGTAAATGTCTAACCCCAAGAGTTGAGCTCTTGATTTCTTCTACCACCCGCGGCAAGAAGAGCAAAAAATCAGAGCAGTATTTCTCGAAGTCTTGGCACCTCACGACAACTTCATAGCAACAAGGATCACAAGAAGAGAAACAACAACACACATTAATCTCTACACTAGCTTGACCAAAAACAGAACCATCAATAAGAAGATCTCAGTATCAAATCAAAACTCCAAACTAGAATCATTCTAAACCATACTACCAACCAACAACTCCAAGGAAACCTAAAATCAACCTTCCTTACCTCTGCCCGATGCACAGAGACGAAGAACAGAAGGGTCGAGACCCAGAGGAAGCACCCAAAACGACACGACTCACTACTTCTTCCCCGGTGCTGAACTTGGCGTAAACAACAAACACAAGAAGATCCAACAATTAGGGCACTATGAATCGGGGAAGCAATGAAACCTAAATTCTATATCTTCTTACCTTTTTCGTGGTCACAGAAGGAGAGGGCTGCAATTAGGGTTTCTGCGAGGGCAACGACGCAAGGAGAGACGAGCGTCGCTTGCTTGCGTGAGAGGGGTCGACTCTGGCGACTAGGCAGCGATTGGCGGCGGCGAGCGGTTTCGCACAGTGGAAGTTGGCGCAGAGGAGGGAGGTTTCGGGTGAGATGAGGGCTTTAGGGTTTTTATATTTGATTTGGCAATTTTGCAAATAAACCCTACAAGTTTGGAATATTTCAACTAGGCCCTTAAACATATCTTTTCAACCCTTTAAAAATCCGATATTTAACATTCTCCCCTACTAACAAAAATTTGGTCCCCAAATTTAACTAGTAAACCACAACAAGTACAAGTCGACCACGACAGGTATTGGTCAACCACAACTGATATCAACAACCCAGACATAATATGAATACAGAATGAAAAACTAACCATACGCACATCAAGTAAATAAATGAGGATAACGAACTCTGATCGTATCCTCGAGCTCCCAAGTAGCTCCCTCATCAGAGTAGTGCTGTCAACCAACCTTAATCCTGATTGCGAGTCAAATGCATTATCTATCATATTGGGAAATGTTCAACATCTCTCTAACGGTAGCTACCTAGTTACAAGCAATGACCTACACGTAGATACCCTATAGCTCTTTAATATTTCAGAAAATCGATTCATCGACCTGCGGTGCCTTTTCTCTGGTGAGCGTGTAAACCCGGTCCATCTCTGGAACTGATGGTGGCATCGTCTGAATAGGCAGTGGTTGAATCATTTGAATTGTTGCTGGCTGCATAGTCTGAGGTGCTGGAGCTCCCACCGTCTGCTGAGTTTGATAACTTGTAACTTCGACCATCTGCTGAGGCTGGTAAACTGATGGCTAATATGCTAGGCATAGCTGATCTATACATAAATAAAATTAAGATAATTCCTAATCACAATTTCTACTTATTAAAATGGTAATTAACAACGATCTACTTCCTGACCTAATCATCATATTTCGGTCCATTCATAAACTCAAATATAGTTACCCCTAGTTCTAAATAGTCATTTAGGCAGACCTAAGTAACGCCGCTACATGCAAGCTGGAGTGGAAAGTATATACACAACAATTACATCAACCTCCAAGAGCAATTCAGCTTGACCGATGTTTACTGAATATATAATATGGTACATAACCCTTATGTGTAGGATAGCCTTTACCCCCTGAAACATAATCATAAATGCCTCTATAACAAATTCTAGAATTGTACTATCTTAGTATAAAAATAAACCATGGGTTTATAAGGAGAATATGTGGATTGAGACATGATCGAAAGAATCAATCTACGAGACCAAAGTCTACTTACGAGACAGGTACAAAGAATCCAACTATGGAACTGCTTGACAAAATCGACCTCAATGAAGTGCACACGAATGCCGAAACAATCAAGCTCCCAATACACCACCAGGACAACGCAAGGATACTTGAGCAAGTAGGATGCATCATAAACTAAACTTGGAGTGTGTATGCTACAATTTATTATGTTTGAGTTTGTGTTTGCTTAATGTAATAATGATATTAATTTAATGAATGCAACTTTTTATATATAAATTTTGTAGTCGCATGAACAGGAGATGATATGGAAGCAACTTAAACTGTGGTGTATACATTTCAGGAAAAACTACTTATTGAACAAGCCAACCATCTACTAAAGTTCCATTGTTCAAAAATAGCAAAATTTATGTTTATCCAATGTGCATAGTAGAATTTGTATTGTGCCCGGTGGAAGTTACATCTATGGCAGCCATGACATGGTAGAAGTTGTATTGTTCTAGCCAGAAATTTACAAAACTAAATACTTGTCCAATTGTGACATACCGAGACTAATTTTCAAGAGGCATATTATAACTAGTTTTTAGCAGGGAAATAAGAACACTAAGGAGCAACAAAACCTGCATCTGAAGTTTTTTTTTTGTGAGCTAGTATACATTTTTTTTTAGATGCTAAAGTATAGTTAAATTTATTTTATTTTGTTTTATTTGTTCTTAGTACTAGAGGATAGTGACTCTTTTAGAAAGAGTTTTGGCTGTCAAAAAAAAATGACTAACTATCAAAATTAAATAAAGGCATTTCTCTGAAGAGGTTGCATCAGAGTAGACCCGACCCTGGGCTGAATGGTCCGTTGACCTGGTTCACTGGGCCGAACCCAGAAACTGTGAACTGACGATTAACCGTCGGTTCCAACGGCACTGAACCGCCGGTTCCAACGGCACTGAACCGCCGGTTCAGTGTCGTTGGTGGCTTTTTGATTTTTTTTTTGGACAGATGAGATCATTTGACCGTTTTTTGATCAATGGCTATGATTTAGTGACTTTTATGATCCGAACTCTATAAATAGGGAGCTCATTTCATCATTTTCACTCACAACACAACTTCTCTTCTCTCAATCTCTCATTCTCAACTCTCTAACTCTCAACTTCTCTCCGCGTTCTTCATCGACGATAATGGAAGGAGGTCACGGAGCTTCATCATCTCGATCTCGGAGGGGAAAAGAAATTGCATACAAGGATCCCAACCTTCAAATTCAATCCACCGATGATGAAATCGAGACTCAGCCCCAACACCCTCCGATCCCCGAAACATAAGGAAGTACCGATGCGATTACTTCTAAGGTTCGGGATAATCCTCCTTTAAAATCGTCTATTTTCACTAAACATTTTGAGAAGGTCACACTTCCGTCGGGAGAAATGCGTGCAAAATGCAAGCATTGTAATGCTTCCGACAAATTCCAAGCTGGCGGCGGCTATGGGTCGTTGAAACGACATGTAGAAACGAAGCACCTGACGGAATATGAGCTTGACCGCTCTCAAACACAATTATCTAGATTTTCTAGCGGTAGTAGTACTGATTCTGGTTTATTTTTGTTGATGCAGTCTGACCCTGATTGTTGTTTTGGTGTTAACACCGATTTTAGTTTAGGTTGATGATTATGATTATGATTAAGTCATGATCGGGGATTAGGCATGGTATAGAAAATCCTAGGTTGGAGGGCTAGGTGTTGGAAAATCCTAACCTGGTGGGTTAGGTGTGAGAAATCCTAGCTTGGAGGGCTAGGTGTGGAAAAGTCCTAACCTGGAGGGTTAGGTGTGAAAAGTCCTAGCCTGGAGGGCTAGGTATGGAAAAATCCTAGCTTGGAGGGCTAGGTGTGAAAAGTCCTAACTTGGAGGGTTGGGTGAAAAGTCCTAGCTTGGAGGGCTAGGTGAAAAGTCCTAACTTGGAGGGTTAGGTGAAAAGTCCCAACTTGGAGGGTTAGGTGAAAAGTCCTAGCTTGGAGGGCTAGGTTGGAAAAATCCTAACTTGGAGGGTTGGGTGAAAAGTCCTAGCTTGGAGGGCTAGGTGAAAAGTCCTAGCTTGGAGGGCTAGGTGAAAAGTCCTAACTTGGAGGGTTAGGCGAAAAGTCCCAACTTGGAGAGTTAGGTGAAAAAATCCTAGCTTGGAGGGCTAGGTTGGATGAAATCCTAGCTTGGAGGGCTAGGTTGGAGTCCCTGGATCGGTCTGGTGACCGATCAGGGAAGTTGGCACGCTGCTCCTTCGTGGATCGGTCTGATGACCGATCCAGCGATGACTCATCGGTCTGGTGACTGATCAGGGAGCACATAGTGAGGTTGGGAACCTACTACCCGGCTCCTGATCGGTCCGGTGATCGATCAGGGAGCAGGCAGTTGCCTCATTGCTTGGCTCCTGATCGGTCCGGTGACCGATCAGGGAGCAGGCAGCTTCCTCACTGCTTTGCTCCTGATCGGTCTGGTGACCGATCAGGGAGCACACAGTGAGTTGAGTTCCCCCGCTGATCAGCTCCTGAACGGTCCGGTGACCGATCCAAGACCTAGGATCTGATGTCCACGATTAAAGTTTTCTCACTGGGGTGACCGATCAGGATGGAGCCCGATCGGTCAGGGAGCTACCTGATCGGTCACCAACTAGCGACCGATCAGGTCACAGCCTGATCGATCTGGTGACCGATCAGGCCTGTGTCGCCGTGAAAGCTGGGAATCCCAGCAAAGCGGTGGATCGGTTTGGTGACCAATCCACAAGCCCTGGATCGGTCCGGTGACCGATCACTTTAATTCAAAATGCACTGTCAGACGCTCTGATCGCGTCTGAACGTATCTGATTCTCTGCGCTTAATCTCTGATGCTTGATTTTCTGCGTGATATGCTGTACTAATGCTCTGATTAAGCTGCAGGTGACAGGGAAGGATTCAAACACTCAAGGAGAGTCAATGGAGGTCTTTCCTTGGAGCAGGTTTGTCCATTTGTCATCTCAGGTTGCAACGGCTGGGGCTGCAGATTGGAGCTGCTGACTGGAGCTTGGCTGAGGGAAGCTCAGGGAGTCCAGGAAGAGCTCAGTGGTAGCTGGCGTTGGCAGGTGAGCAGCTGGAGGCTGCAGTGAGATGGTGACCTGGAGCTAAGTGGAAGAGACTTAAGCGCTTGGGCGAACGAGTCTTCACAACTCTTGCTTACACAGCATATTGCATACACGCGATCAGTTCACTCGATACTTTGCTTGTGCGATTTGTTGTTCCATCATCTTGAGCAAGCAACTGCAATCTTTGAAGCAACCATCTGTTACTTGAGCAATGGGAAGAAGAGTCAGAAGGCTTGGCGAGTCCATCAGCGAGAAGACACGAAGAAGGGGATTCTTGCGTGAGATCTGCGCTGAGTGGAGTTCGTGAGAAGTTTGTCTGAGTTCTTGCTGTCCTAAGTGTCATGTAAGATCTTTCTTGTGTTTCATTGTGCTTAAAACTCTATCTTTGTTGAAACGCTATAGAGAGGTTACTCCACCGAGAAGGAGGTTGCTTTCTATCCGGATTTTCCGGGGCTTGATCTGCCGACGATCAAGGGATCGCCCACCTTACGGGCACGGCAAGGAGTAGGGGCAAGTTATCCCCGAACCTTGTAAATCCTCTTATTAGCGTTCTTGTTCTTGTGATTAACTTAGGGTTTAGTTTACTGCATACTCTGTTTTATTGCTTCCGCTGTGCTACTAAACCGTTGAGTCGTAGAAATTTCAAAAGCGCTAAAACTTCAAGTGTCTGGCTATATTCACCCCCCCTATCTAGCCATCCAAGTTCCAACAGGAATAAGGTCAAGCAATCTACTAGACATAAAAATAGCCATGCTTTAAGGTAAAATAACTACTCGAATACAAAGGAGAAGTACCCGCCTTATAATTGTAGAACGTAAACGAAGACCTTCCACGATCAACCGAACGAGTCTGAATCAAGGTCCTGAGTCAATACATAGGTTTAACTAATTATACAATTAAATAAAACAGTTAAACTAACTACTAAACTTATATAGGATCTAACCCTCACTTCAGGTTTACCAAACTAACTCATTGAACAACAATTTGTTCCTTCTTAACCTAATTTATCATAATTAGGTTATAAAGTTAAACATCAAATTTAACCCAAGAAACCACCATCTACAAAGTACAATTAAATCTCTAAACTCTAACACCTCACAGCAAGTTAGACCCAATCACAAACACACATTGTTGTAAATGTCTAACCCCAAGAGTTGAGCTCTTGATTTCTTCTACCACCCACGGCAAGAAGAGCCAAAAATCATAGCAGTATTTCTCGAAGTCTTGGCACCTCACGACAACTTCATAGCAACAAGGATCACAAGAAGAGAAACAAAAACACACATTAATCTCTACACTAGCTTGACCAAAAACAGAACCATCAAAAAGGAGAACTCAGTAGCAAATCAAAACTCCAAACTAGAATCATTCTAAACCATACTACCAACCAACAACTCCAAGGAAACCTAAAATCAACCTTCCTTACCTCTGCCCGATGCACAGAGACGAAGAACAGAAGGGTCGAGACCCAAAGGAAGCACCCAAAACGACACGACTCGCTACTTCTTCCCCGGTGCTGAACTTGGTGTAAACAGCAAACACAAGAAGATCCAACAATTAGGGCACTATGAATCGGGGAAGCAATGAAACCTAAATTCTAAATCTTCTTACCTTTTTCGTGGTCGCAGAAGGAGAGGGCTGCAATTAGGGTTTCCGCGAGGGCAACGACGCAAGGAGAGATGAGCGTCGCTTGCTTGCGTGAGAGGGGTCGACTCCGGCGACTAGGCAGCGATCGGCGGCGGCGAGCGATTTCGCACAGGGGAAGTTGGCGCAGAGGAGGGAGGTTTCGGGTGAGATGAGGGAAGTTAGGGCTTTAGGGTTTTTATATTTGATTTGACATTTTTGTAAATAAACCCTACAAGTTTGGAATATTTCAACTAGGCCCTTAAACATATCTTTCCAACCCTTTAAAAATCCGATATTTACCATTTTAAAAAGTACCATTTGCCAAGATTTGAACCATGGACCTTAGGTGGTAGCAAAGCCCTATTATACATATGATAACTAGTAGCCCCAGCAGGGGTGTGCTGTCCGATTTTCGAAGAAACATGTGTCTCTTGGGTCGTGACAGAGTGAATTGTGGAACTTGCAAGAAAATGAAACTGACATTTCTTCAGCTCTTCAATTAAGCTATTATCTATTGCCCACTTATTTGAAACCGTGTTTCCTCTACTGTTCTCTGTTTCCTAGGGGATATAAGTTTGACAAATATGAGTTAGTCAGATTGTGGATGGCACAAGGTTACATTCAACAAGAGGATGGCCAAAGTCTGGAAACTGTTGGTTGTAATTACTTCCATGAGTTGCATATGTTATCAATTTTTGACAGATCATGGGATGGGACATTCACAATCCATGACTTGCTATATGATGTATCGAAGTATATGTCCAACGGAGAATGCTCCTCCTTATCAAACGGGAAGGTGTATAAGGACTCAGGCAAAATTTGTCAATTATATGTGACGAGTAGTAAGGGGACAAATGACCTCCACTCTTCTAATGAAAACTTGACATTGCGGTTATTATATAAAAGTTTAGGTGGTGTCTTACCAAATAATATTTTAACTATGGCATTGATCACAACCATTCAAGGCATTCGGGCCTTGGAGTTGACAAATCATGGATATTCTTCAATAGCTGAAACAACTCAAGAGGCGGCATTGGATGAAGTTAATGGATCTTCAGTATCCAACCTAAGATTCATCCACCTGCACTATCTTCGAATTTGTGATAGATTTATTGAAGTGCTTCCTGCAGCTGTGTGTCAGCTTTACAACCTCCAAACACTGACCTTGGACAAATGTTTAAAGTTAAGAGAACTACCAAGTGACGTAGGCAAGCTTGTTAACCTAGCTACGATATCTTGGACTTTCTGAAGCAAACATTAAAGCGTTGTGTTTTGACTTTGTAGCGTAGATTGGAGTTCTAGGTGGGCGCCTGGGTGGCAAGGGCGACGCGCAAGCTCCCCTAACAATCTAACTCGACCAAATCGCTTGCTTCGCCTCTAATAAAAGTACAATCTTTGCCCAATTGAAATCGGGAGAGGAGAAAGTTCATCATCTTCCTTCGGCGTTCTCGTCTGAGCTTTGGATAATTTGATTTTAAGTCTATCGGAAATTTTCTCCCTGCTTGCCCCCACACCCCAATTTTAGTAGCGATTTCATGTTCCTATTCGAGGAGTAAATTTGTTGTTTAGTTGAAGTATGATTATTTCGTGATTCTTGGTTACGCTACTTCTGGCAACACTTTAAATCCCTTCATATTTTAAACCCCTTCATATCGAATCAAACTTGTGCATTGGGATTGATTAAGGCTAAATCAAATTGGAAGGAGATGAGGAATAGGAGAGCTACTTCTTTTGCTCACATTCTTCTTTCTGGAGGCATGATAAGATTGAGAATTTAGTGCTCCTGCTCGTGTTTAATTCCAATTAACTCCATCTGATCCTGTCGCGTAGTGGAGTGGCAGTCCAACGGGCCGGACGAGCCTCCCGGGAGCCACGAGCCGAAGAGGTGGCCAGTTGTCGGCCGCGCCTCGCCTCGCTCCTGCAAAATAGAGACCGTCAGCAAACCCGCCGAGGGAATCCCCGGTCAGGCACTCCGACGGTCAAGTCAGTCCCGAGTACAGATGAGCGAAAACTGAATGGAAATGAGGCAAGGGATGCGAGAACTCGCGCGCGCGTACCTGTGGTAGGGGGAGTGCCGAGCTTATATGACCGGGAGGGGGGGGCTGACAACCCCTGTCCGCACAGATGGGACCAGGGGGTGGTGACTGTCAACCCGCATGGTGCATGGAGGCAAGGCGCGGCATGGCGCGGGGCGCTCCGGCAGTACGCACAGTACGAGGGTACTGGAAGCGCGGGCTAGCCGCGGGGAGATGTCAGAGGTGAGGTAGGCAAGGCGTGAGGAACCCCGTTAACAGGGTCGTACTCTGGATTGAAAAGATGTGAGGGGGCGTGAGGGCGGGACAGCCCGTACCCCGAGCGCTGACTGGCCGAACCGTATGCTGGGGACCGAGTTGGTTAAGGACCAGGGAGCGTGGGCCGCCACGCATCCGGCTGGTGGATGGAAAAGTAGCGTAGAGTACACCCTGAGTCGGGGGTTGCCTCGAGAGTGACAGGCGGTACCCGACCTCTTTCCAGGCCGGGGTGAACTGGTGCGAGCGCCTAGGCTCTTACCGGATTGGCGGGCTAAAAGGCCACCCGGATGCCCCCTTAGACGATCTGACGGACCCTATTCCCCCCTTTCTTCCCTTTGGAGGGGCTTTCGGGCGCGGGGTCCTATCTGCTGACATGGCTGTCGATCTGTCCGCCAGGCCGTCTCGGCGCCAGGCTGGTTTGTGGGCCCGGCCTATGTCCTACCCGCAGGCAAGGCCGGGGTCATAAGCGTCCCCCTCGAGTCTAGTCGAAGGAGGCGGCGAATCCGACTGACTGGACCACCTTCATTTCATAGAAGCCTGGCGCGCCGGAGAATTTGATCCCCTCTGGGGGCTTCTCGGCGAGCTTGTTGAGGCCTAGGGATCCCGATCGGCTTGATGGAACCACCTAATCTTCCTTTTAACTACTGACGGTTTCATACCCCTAAGCGACTGAGAACTTCCCTTCATCGCCGCTCATAACTAGGGAAGCTTCCACGTGTCTCGTCCCCCTTCCTTCTCCGATTGCCGAGGTATCTCTCCTCCATTTCCCAAGGAACGAGGTCGGTTGCGAAGCGTCCTGCTTTCTGGGCCCCACTGGGCCTGTTCCTGCGGCTGCTACTGCTCGCCGCTTCCGTCGTGGCCCACTACTAGAGGGCCCTGTCAGCCTACATAACCGCCAAAAGTCCCTTCGTCTTTCACTCCGGCGTGTTATATTCTCTTTTCCGGCTAGGGTTGCGGCTGCTTCCCGGTACGTGCTGCTTTCTTTCGTGGTCCTTCTGCTTCCTTCGTGCTCCCATGGCTTCTTCATTACGCCATCCTCGCCCCTGGTATGTCACGGCCAGGTCCACTCTGACCCGCGGAGACCTTGAGGCTATTAGGGCGGAGTTTCACATCCCCTCCGACCATGACCTTCGGCTGCCTTCTTCTTCGAACCAGCCAACCACACCGCCGANCCACAAGTCCTGGATCGGTCCGGTGACCGATCACTTTAATTCAAATTGCACTGTCAGACGCGGTCAGAGCGTCTGATCGTATCCGATTCGCTGCTGTTTGCCTCTGATATTTGATTTACTGTATGATTTACTGCTCTAACAGTTCTGATTAAGCTGCAGGTGACAGGGGAGGATTCAAACACTCAAGGAGAGGTCAATGGAGGCTTTCCTTGGAGCAGGTTTGTCCGATTCTCCATTTCAGGTTGCAACGGCCGAGCTGCAGACTGGAGCCGAGACTGGGGCTTGGCTGAGGGGATCTCAGGAAGACCAGAGAGGGCTCAGTGGTAGCTGGCGTTGGCAGTGAGGTAGCTGGAGGCTACGGAGGATGTTGTCACCTGGTGCTGTGTAGAGAATCAAAAGGGGGAAGTTGGCTTCGTGGAAGCAGAGTTCGAAAACTAGTGTTCTTGCGCGCCTTGTGTTTCTCCACAACTTGCTTGCTGTGTTCTTGAAGTTTTCATCACTTTGAGCAAGCGATCGAGAAGCAATCATCCATTACTTGAGCGCTTGAAGGAGAGAACAAGGAGCTTGGAGTCCGACAGTGGGAAGACACGAAGAAGGGTTTTGCGTGAGATCGCCACTGGGTGGAGCTCAGGGAAGCTTGCTGTGTTCTGTCCTTGCTAAGTGTTTGAGTAAGATCCTTCTTGTTGTTTCTTTGTGCTTAAACTTTATCTGTGATTGAAACGCTGTGGAGAGGTTTCTCCACCGAGAAGGAGGTTGCGTTATATCCGGTGAAAGCCGGGGCTTGATCTGCCGACGATCAAGGGATCACCTTAAGGGCACGCCAAGGAGTAGGGGCAAGTTATCCCCGAACCTTGTAAACCCTCTTGTTAGCGATCTTGGTAGTTGTCTTGTTTGCTTTCATTTCTGTTTTCGTTTACTGCACTGCTTCATTTTATTTTACATCTTCCGCTGTGCTACTGATAAGTTGAGTGCAGAAAACTTGTTAAGTGCCAAGAAAAAGTGATTGGCTATATTCACCCCCCCCTCTCTAGCCATCTCGTTTCCAACAAGTGGTATCAGAGCTTGGGGCTCTATTTACGGCTTAACATCCGAGAGTTATCAACAAGATGGCTTTGAGGGAAGGCTTCTCCACCACCCGACCTCCATTCTCCGATGGCGCTAATTTCCAATATTGGAGATCGAAGATGGAATATTACTTGAAGATGGGCATTCATACTTGGTTCGCGGTGAAGGAGGGATTCACCCCTCCTAAGGATGACGAAGGCAAAGAGCTTGAGTCATGGAGATGGACTGCTGACAAACTCGGAAGAGTGAAGCCGACGCGAAGGCGGTTGTCACTCTACAATGTGGCATGAACAAAAACCAACTCATCAAAGTTGGTCCTTTCACAAGTGCAAAGGACTTGTGGAACAAACTCATTGAGCTTCACGAAGGCACCCGAGACTCTAGAATCGCAAAGAGGGACTTGTTCCTCAATTAACTTCAAAATCTCTCCATGAAGGAGAATGAATCGGTAAGTGAGCTTCATAGCCGGTTCAAGGAAGTCCTCAATGGACTTCATTCAATTGATGAAAGGTCGAGAACCGCGACCTTGTGAGGTATGTCTTGAAAGCATTTCCAAGGAATGCTTTATGGTCATCCATGGTGGATGCCTACAAAGTATCCAAGGATTTATCTATTGTAAAGTTAGATGATTTATTTTGTGAGATGGAATTGCATGAAATGGCTAACAAAGGCCCCAAGGAGAAGGGGATTGCCTTAGTTGCAGGGGACCGAACCAACAAGAAGAAGAAGGAGAAGGAGGTTCCTCATCTTCATCCTCTTCCGAATCCGAGTCCTATTCCGAGGAAGATGGCAGCGGCTCTTCTTCATCCGAAATGGCAAACTTCGTGCGAAGGATGATGAGAAGGGATCAACGCTTCAAGAATAGAGGTAACCCTAGTGAATCCAAACTTGATAAGACTAATGCTTCTTGCTTTGAGTGTGGTAGAAAAGGGCATTTCAAGAATGAATGTCCGAAATTGAAGAAGAAGGAGGAGAAATCCAAAAAGAAAGAAGAAAAATCCAAGAAGAAGAAGAAGGCATTGAAGGCCACTTGGGATGAGTCATCCTCAAGCTCATCCGATGAAGAGAAGGAGGAGAAGAGCACAAGGCATGTAGCTCTCATGGCTCTTGGAGATGAGAGCAGTGATGAATCTTCAAGTTCCTCAAACGCGGCTTCATCATCTTCAGATGATGAAGAGGTAACTTCTCCCGAGCTTGAAAAGTGTTATAGAGCAATTGCATGTTTAACTAGTATGCTTAAGAAATCAAAGAATAAGGTTAAAGCATTGCAATTAGAAATTGATCAATTGAAGGCATCTAAAGATGATAACATTGATGATTTGCATGTTGAATTGCTAGAAGATGAAATTAAATCTTTGAAACATGAGATTGTAAATTTGAAATCCTCTAAGGTTGAGGAAGTAAATGATTTGCATGATAACTTAGTTAGTAGAAGAGAACAAATCATTGAAGTGTGAAGTTGAGAAGCTCAAGAATATTCTTGAGAAGTTCTCAACTAGCTCTAAGACCCTAGATATGATCCTAAATGCCCAAAGGGCAGTTTACAATAGGGCCGGTATTGGTTACCGTCCTAAGGAACCATCATTTGTGTCTCTCATGTCTAGGACTGATATGAGACAATCTAGGACACCCAAAATCCAAAAGAAAGTTGTCAAGGCATGGGTGCCTAAGTCATGTTTAGTTGATGCTTTAGGTCCCAAGATTTGGGTACCTAAAACTTCTATTTTTCGAATTGTGTAGGTTATGATTGAGGGGGAGCATCTATCAACTTGGTTCGTTGATAGTGGATGCTCCAAACACATGACCGGGGATAGATCATTGTTTACCACACTTCACAAGAAAAGTAGAGGTAATGTATCGTTTGGTAACAATGGTAGTCTTAAGGTCATAGGAATAGGAGACATTCAAATATCCGAATGTCTTAGAATTTCAAATGTCCTTCTAGTCAAGGGGATGAAATTTAATCTCCTAAGTGTGAGCCAATTGTGTGACACGGGTTACACAATTGACTTCCAACCAAGTCAATGTCTAGTTAGACAACATGACACCTTAGACACGGTACTAGTTGGAGCAAGAGTAGACAATATTTATCAAGTTTCATTTAAAAGTGCCACTAATGTTTCTGCTAAGTGTTTCATGTCAAAAGAAGAAGAGTCCACCCTTTGGCACCGGAGGCTAGCACATGTTAACATGAAGAACATCCGGAAGTTGGCCAACAAGGGACTAGTCCGTGGCTTACCAAGCATCAAGTATGAAAAAGACAAACTTTGTGATGCATGTCAAATGGGTAAGTAAACAAAATCTGCACATAAAGGTAAAAGCGCTGTAAGTACTTCCAATGCATTAGATTTACTTCATATGGATCTATTTGATTGTAGTACCATCATATCATTGAATGGAAGTAGATATTGCTTTGTTGTCATTGATGATTTCACTAGATATACATGGACTTACTTTTTAAAATATAAGGACCAAACCTTAGATATTTTCATTTCTTTTTGTAGAAGAGTTGAAAATGAAAAATCATCAACTATTAAGACAATTAGAAGTGATCATAGAGGTGAATTTCAAAATCAAAGGTTTTTAGAATTTTGTCAGGATAGAGGTTATAAGCATGAGTTCTCTACTTCTAGAACACCACAACAAAATGGTATTGTAGAGAGGAAGAACCGTGTTCTTCAAGAGGCTGCACGAAGCATGCTTAATGAGTACTCACTCCCGAGTTACTTGTGGGCTGAAGCTGTAAATACAGCTTGCTATGTGCAAAACCGGGTCCTCATTCATAGGTTTCTAGGAAAGACTCCCCATGAACTTTGGTTTGGGAAACCACCTACAGTTAAACACCTTAGGGTGTTTGGTTGCAAAGTGTTCATTCTAAACACCAAGGACCACCTTGGGAAGTTCACGGCAAAGGCTGATGAAGGGATACTAGTCGGGTACTCCTTCGTTAGTAAAGCCTACCGAGTCTATAACAAGAAATCTAGATTAGTTGAAGAGTCATCTGATGTGGTTTTTGAAGAAATTCCAAAATCAAGTGACCAATCAGAAAATGTAGACGGAGTTCAACTCGAACTTAGGAGACTAAGTTTGAAAGAAACTCCAAGTGTTGTTGATGGTGATGAGTCTGATGATGGTGAACCTAGACAACCCATTGATCAGCCGGATCCTGAGGCTGAACTTGTGTCTAGTGAACCAGTTCAATAAGCACCACCAACTCCTAGGCAAACTAGATTAGCCTCTAGTCATCCCCAAGACCAAATTGTTGGAGACATCCATCATGGGGTTAGAACTAGATCATTTTTTCGGAATAAGGCTAATGAAGTTGCCCTAATTTCAGAAATTGAACCTAGAAAAATTGATGAAGCATTAAATGATCCCGATTGGATCATTGCAATGCAAGATGAGCTAGGTCAATTCGAAAGGAGTCAAGTTTGGGACTTAGTCCCTAGACCCAAGAAGACCACCATCATTGGAACCAAATGGGTCTTCAAAAACAAATTGAACCATAAGGGACAAATCATCAGAAACAAGGCACGCTTAGTAGCCAAGGGCTACAGTCAAGTTGAAGGCCTTGATTATGATGAAACCTATGCTCCCGTGGTACGATTAGAGTCCATCTGATTGATGCTTGCATTTGCAGCTCATCGTGGTTTCAAATTATATCAAATGGATGTCAAATCGGCTTTCCTGAATGGTTTGATTAGAGAAGAGGTCTACGTCGAACAACCTCCAGGGTTTGAGAGTACCGAATTTCCAAACCATGTGTTCAAGCTCAAAAAGGCACTTTATGGCCTTAAACAAGCACCCCGAGCTTGGTATGAGCGGTTGTCGACATTCCTAATTGAGAAGGGCTTCGTTAGAGGCCAAATAGACCCTACGCTATTTCTACGAAGAGATGGTGACAATATTTTTGTAGCCCAAGTATATGTCGATGACATAATTTGTGGCTCAAATAATAAGGGCTATTTAAATGAGTTCATTGGGCACATGGAGAGTGAGTTTGAAATGAGTCTAGTGGGAGAGTTGACTTTCTTTCTTGGACTTGAAATCAAGCAAACTCGAGATGGGATCCATGTGCACCAATCGAAATACACACAAGAAATGCTTCGAAAATTCAATATGAGTGATTCAAAAGAGGTAACCACTCCTATGGCTACAAACACAAGATTAGACAATGATGAGAGTGGTAAACCCATTGATTTAACTTAATATCGAAGCATGATAGGCAATTTGCTATACCTTACAGCTAGTCGACCTGATATATTATTCGCTGTGGGTATGTGCGCTAGGTATCAAGTTTGTGCCAAGGAATCTCACTTAATCACTGTTAAGCGAATTTTGAGATATCTCAAGGGCACAATTGGAGTCGGTCTATGGTACCCCCGTACCAAATCATTTGATTTAATTGGCTATACGGATTCCGACTACGCTGGATGTAAGTTGGACCGGAAAAGCACAAGTGGGGGTTGCCAATTCCTAGGTTCGTCCTTAGTAAGTTGGTCAAGTCGGAAGTAACATTGTGTTGCTCTCTCCACGACCGAGGCAGAATATATCGCCATGGGAGAGGGTGTATCACAATTGTTGCGGATGATACATACTTTAGAGGACTATGGATTGAGTTACAAGGGTGTGCAAGTGTTATGTGATAACATTAGCACAATTAACTTAACCAAGAATCCAGTCCATCATTCTAGGACCAAACATATTGAGGTGCGTCACCACTTCATTAGGGATCATGTAGCTAGGGGAGATATTGTACTCTTTCATGTAGAGTCCAAATCAAACCTAGCCGACATTTTCACTAAACCACTTCCCGAAAATGAATTTAGTTTCTTAAGAAGGGAGTTGGGAATGTGTCGCGCTTCATAGGATTGAATTGCATTAACACCCTTCATAATTATTTCGAAATTGTTGGGGAACAATTGGGTAACTTTGGGAACATCTCACACAAACTATAAGGTTTACCAAAACGTTTTTGCTTGCTAGAAATGGGGTGAGATGTTAGGATCAACTCAATTTCTCAAAATGTCAATGCATCCCTTGAGAAGTTAAGTTGACGAGATAATAATCACGGTGGTGACCAAGTATGGGGAAAACCATTGCATAACATATGTGTATATGGCTCCATGATCATACTTGCACAGTCCAATCAAGGAAACTTGATTGGAACATTGGATTTGATACAAACTTAGTTGAAATTGCTTGAATGATTGTTGATTGAGTTTGACTCCATTTAGATATATCAAAGTGATTGTTGAACCTATAAGAACTTTTGATTCTTGTTCAGGGATCAATTTTAGTCATGAGATCATGTCCAAGTTCGATAAACTTCACTAGATCTCGTTGGAAAGTTTCAGAAATTCTGAAACAGAACATTTCAGCTCGTATCAGGGAGTATCAGGAAACCTGATCGGTCACCGGACCGATCAGGCATAGGGCTGATCGGTCTCCGGACCGATCTGGCTCCTTCCTTTGGTGATCGGTCCACAGACCGATCAGCGTGGCAAGCAGTGACTTTCCGAAATTTTAACCAAGTTTACTGAGCCAGCCTGGATCGGTCCCCGGACCGATCTGGCACCCTGCTGGGACCGGTCCACAGACCGATCAGGGGGCTCACATTAAGCCTCCCGAGCCTACTGATCTCTCCCTGATCGATCAACCGATCGATCAGGAGCTTGCCTGATCGGTCACCCGACCGATCAGGCTCGGTTCAGTCCGATCAGGCTATAGCCTGATCGGTCTGGGCGCGATCAAATCGAACGGTGATCCGTTCAGGTGCATTAAAATATGGTTGGTAGACCAATCCACCAACCGATTAACTCCTCCCAAAACCCTTCACTTCCGAACCCTAGCGCCGAAACCTCCCACTCGCGCCACCTTTGCTTCGTGCGAGAGCTCTCCAGTGCCTTCTTCTCCTTCCTTTCCGTGCGTACGAGTTTGTGCGAAGGTCTCTACGGAAGTTCCCTGTTCTCTGCAAGTTCACGGTTTGCTCCAGTCTTCTGCGTTTCTGTCTTGCGTTATATCCGGTGAAAGCCGGGGCTTGATCTGCCGACGATCAAGGGATCGCCCACCTTAAGAGCACGCCAAGGAGTAGGGGCAAGTTATCCCCAAACCTTGTAAACCCTCTTGTTAGCGATCTTGGTAGTTGTCTTTGTTTGCTTTCATTTCTGTTTTCGTTTACTGCACTGCTTCATTTTATTTTACATCTTCCGCTGTGCTACTGATAAGTTGAGTGCAGAAAACTTATTAAGTGCCAAGAAAAATTGATTGGCTATATTCACCCCCCCCCCCTCTCTAGCCATCTCGTTTCCAACAGTGAATACTTAAGTCAAGAGTTTCAAGATTATCTTAGGGACAATGGGATATTGTCTCAATGGACTCCGCCATATACACCACAGCATAATGGTGTATCTAAGAGGCGTAACCGAACCTTGATGGACATGGTTAGATCTATGATGAATCATGCAACTCTTCCAAAATCCTTTTGGGGCTATGCGTTTAAGACAGCTGTTTACTTACTAAACAGAGTCCCGACCAAGGTAGTCTCTACTACTCCATATGAGATGTGGAATAGTAAGAAACCTCATTTATCTCACCTAAAGATATGGGGTTGTCGTGCTTATGTAAAGCGGACTGTATCAGACAAATTGGATGCTAAGTCTGATAAATGTCTATTTATTGGATACCCTAAGGAAACGAAAGGTTACCAATTCTATCATCCCTTGGAACAAAAGGTGTTTGTTTCAAGGCATGCTGTATTTCTAGAAAAAGAATTTCTTTTACAAGAAAACAGTGGGAGTAGCATTAAACTTGAAGAAGTTTAAGAAACTCTAATAGACATTACAGAGATATTTAGTCTAGACCCACAACTAATAACTCATAATGATGAGCTATCAGTTGAACCTAAAACAACACCACTTCTTCGTAGGTCTGATAGGACACGCAATATTCCAGAGAGATACGGATTTCTCATAAGTGAATCGAACGACGTGTTACTCATTAACGATGACGAACCTATCAGTTATGAAGATGTTCTGAAAAATTCCGAAAGGGATAAATGGCTTGAAGTCATGAAGTCGGAAATGGATTCCATGTACAAAAATCAAGTATGGGACTTGGTTAACCCACCTGAAGGGATTAAGCCCATAGGGTGCAAGTGGGTTTTCAAGAAGAAAATCGACATGGAAGGTAATGTTGTTACCTTTAAGGCTAGATTAGTGGCAAAAGGATATCGTTAGAAACAAGGAATTGATTATGACGAAACCTATTCGCCAGTAGCTATGCTTAAATCCATTCGGATGCTCCTGGCCATAGCAGCTCATTATGATTATGAGATATGGCAAATGGATGTGAAAACAGCTTTCCTTAATGGAAACCTGCTTGAGGATGTATACATGATACAACCTGAAGGTTTCACATCGGTTAATAAAACCAAAGTATGCAAGCTTCGACGATCCATATATGGACTAAAGCAAGCATCCAGGAGCTGGAACATCCGTTTTGATGAGACAATCAAAGAGTTTGATTTCTCGCAAAATCCTGATGAACCTTGTGTGTACAAGAAGGTTAGTGGGAGTGCAGTCGTATTCCTAGTGTTATATGTCGATGACATATTACTTATAGGAAACGATATATCAGTCTTACAGTCAGTTAAAATTTGGTTGTCCAAAACTTTCTCCATGAAAGACCTGGGAGAAGCAACCTATATCCTTGGGATTAGAATCTATAGAGATAGAACAAAACGGTTGCTTGGTCTTTCGCAGTCTACATATATAGACCGAGTGCTAGAAAGGTTTAGCATGTCGGAATCCAAGAAAGGTTACCTTCCCATCAGGCATGGGATCAACCTTTCGAAGTCTATGTGTCCACGCACAGAAGACGAGAGGATTTGCATGAATAAGATTCCTTATGCATCCGCGATAGGATCTATCATGTATGCTATGTTATGTACTAGGCCCGATGTATCGTATGCTCTGAGCGCCACAAGCAGATACCAGTCTGATCCAGGAATGGATCATTGGGCGGCTGTCAAGACAATCCTCAAGTACTTAAGAAACACTAAGGATGTGTTCCTAATATATGGAGAAGGTGATATGGTAATACGTGGGTATACATATGCCAGTTTCCAGACAGATAAGGATGACTCCAAATCTCAGTCCGGATACGTATTTATTTTGAATGGAGGTGCAATAAATTGGAAGAGTTCCAAGCAAGACACCGTAGCGGATTCTACCACGGAAGCGGAATATATTGCAGCTTTGGAAGCAGCAAAGGAAGTAGTCTGGATCAAAAAGTTTATCTCAGAACTTGGTGTGGTTCCAACCATTGATGAAGCAATACCGGTTTACTGTGACAACAATGGAGCTATTGCACAAGCAAAGGAACCTAGGTCTCATCAGCGATCCAAACATGTGCTTCGCCGCTATCATCTGATTAGAGAGATTATAAGTAGGAATGATATACAAATTGAGAAAATTCCCATTGAAAGGAATTTAGCGGATCCATTAACTAAGGCCTTGCCTCAAAGCAAGTTTGAGGGTCATGTTAGAGCCTGTGGTATTGGATACCGTAGCGATTGACATTAGGGCAAGTGGGAGTTTGTTAGTGATATGAGAGAAGTGTCGTAAGGCAACGCCTTATGATTGTAATCATTTATTCTAATAAATGAATATTCACTATTTGAGTATACATGTTTGTGTATTTGATTGAGATCTTAAACTCATTTACTGAATGTCCGCAATACAATTCACAGCATGAGAGAATTTATGATGAATTCACAACTAGTGATTACCTCTACATGTGCAATTGTGAAGTATTGAAATTGTCCCTAGTCGATGAATTGATAAATACGGACACTATCAATTCTGTTGAGACTAGCATGGGTTATTCTCTAATCAGCTGATTCTCACTGGCTGGTGACATTGAGATGTCCGGAGATAAACATGAATACTAGTTAAGGGAACTAGTTCATTGGAGTGACTGGCTGTAAAACTTCATATGGTAGTCTACATATAGATATGTCAGTGAAGTTCTTACTGCAGCATAAGTGCGATGTTCCTTTGACTTGCGGTGTTCAAGTCATCTTGGTCATGGAGACTTATACTTTGACATCTTAAGCATGCGTCTCCAAGGAGGTGTGGACCCAGGATGATTGGGTATAAGCTGAAGTGCCCGAAGATGTTTGAACAGCCTACAAAGGATTCACCACTCCTTGCGAGATGTATACCCGAGGCCTATCGTCGGATTGTTACTCGAAGCCTCTGGCCAGAGCATGACATGTTCAGAGTATGAATCTCTTAAATACATGAGAGTAATTAGAATCCGTAGGACGAGAAAACGTTACTTGGGCTAGGTGTGACGTAGTCAGCCTAGTGGGGACTGACACACATAGACCATGTCCTGAACCAAGTGGGTATAAGATGGTGAAGAGAATGGGGCACGATTCATTATAGCTGCTGAAGGGTTTCAGAATTGTTTCTGAGGTCAACCGTTGATCTTTCGATTAATTGGGGATCATGATGTACTACTAGGTGCCACTCATGATCATTCTATAATTGATTAATTATAGACGACATGTTAGTATTGTGAGAGAAGTGTCCTAAGGCAATCGCCTTATGATTATAATTATTTATTTTAATAAATGAATATTCACTATTTGAGTATACATGTTTGTGTATTTAATTGAGATCTTAAACTCATTTACTGAATGTCCGCAATACAATTCACAGCATGAGAGAATTTGTGATGAATTCACAACTAGTGATTATCTCTACATGTGCAATTGTGAAGTATTGAAATTGCCCCTAGTCGATGAATTGATAAATACGCACACTATCAATTCTGTTGAGACTAGCATGGGTTATTCTCTAATCAGCTGATTCTCACTGGCTGGAGACATTGGGATGTCCGGAGATAAACATGAATGCTAGTTAAGGGAACTAGTTCATTGGAGTGACTGGCTGTAAAACTTCATATGGTAATCTACATATAGATATGTCAATGAAGTTCTTACTGTAGCTTAAGTGCGATGTTCCTTTGACTTGCGGTGTTCAAGTCATCTTGGTCATGGAGACTTATACTTTGACATCTTAAGCAAGCATCTCTAAGGAGGTGTGGATCCAGGATGGTTGGGTATAAGCCGAAGTGCCCGAAGATGTTTGAACAACCTACAAAGGATTCACCACTCCTTGCGAGGAGATGTATACCCATGGCCTGTCGTCGGATTATTACTCAAAGCCTCTGGCCAGAGCATCACATGTTCGGAGTATGAATCTCTCAGATACATGAGAGTAACTAGAATCCGTAGGACGAGAAAAATATTGCTTGGGCTAGGTGTGACGTAGTCAGCCTAGTGGGGACTGACACACATAGACCGTGTCCTGAACCAAGTGGGTATAAGATGGTGAAGGGAATGGGGCACGACTCATTATAGCTGCTGAAGGGTTTCAGAATTATTTCTGAGGTCAACCGTTGATCTTTCGATTAATTGGGGGTCATGATGTACTACTAGGTGTCACTCATGATCGTTCTATAATTGGTTGATTATAGACGGCTAACATAAATCGAAAACCTATTTAGTCACATGCACTACGAGTAATCCGAGGGATTTAAAACGAGTTGAAAATTGGATTTTCCGATCAAGAGAGATAAGTCGAATCTGAATTTTTCAGAGACGCATCGGAAGCATAAAATGGTTAAGTCTTTTGAAGACTTATTGGACGAATTAAATGAGTTTAATTCATATGGTTTTAGCTTGGGTTTGGCCGGCCAAAGAGGGTCCCCACCCTCTTTGTTTGGCCGGCCACATCAAAAGGGGAGAACCAAATTGTTTGGTTCAATTTATAAAATAAACCAAATGTGGTTTGTTTTATAAAATTATGGATGATATAAATTTTATAATAAACCAAGGTTTGGTTTATTTTTCATGGAAATTAAAATGAACCATGGATTAGTTTATTTTATTTTATAAAATCAATAATGGATTGATTTACCATGATAAAGAAATTTATATAAAGAAATTTATTTTTCATGGAAATTAAAATGAACCATGGATTGGTTTATTTTATTTTATAAAATCAATAATGGATTGATTTACCATGATAAAGAAATTTATATAAAAAAATTTATATAAAAAAATTTCTTTCCATAAGAAAAAAAAAGGGAGACATGGTTGCTTTTATCATAAATTAAATTATAATAAAAACTTGGCATGATGGAATAAATCATAGAAAAATTTATATGATAAATTTCTTATAAAAATTTATTCCATAAAAAGAAGACTTGGCGATTGAGAGACTACTATATAAAGGAACCAAGGCAAGGCTTGGAAATCAATCTAGGAGATCAAGGAATAAGCCCTCTCTCTCTCCCTCTCTCTCTCTCCCTCCTCTAGTGCTGCCGGCCCTAGAGGCCCTCCCTTTGCCGTGAGCTTCAGCCACCACCAAGCAGCTGCCGAAGAAGAAGAAGAAGCGGGCGCAACTCCTTCCTTCCTCCCGGAATATTGATTCTGTTCTTCGTTTGGTGGTTAGTCTTTCCATCTCTCTCTTGGTATTATTGTCGTGCCTTTGGAGAATCTAGTAGTTCTTGTCGGCACGAAACTCGTGGCTTTGCGAAGTCATCCCGAAGAAAACTCGACGTGGACGCGAATAGAGGCGGAGCTTCCAAGGGACGCTTACGGTTGGATCTCGTCCCTTCCTTCGAGTTACGCGAGGTACTAAGTAAATTAGTTTACTTTCTGCAAAATTTTAAATGTATGATCATGTCTATACAATATAAGGTTGCATGCTTAGATGTGTGGTTAAATAATTTGTAAAATTATTTATGCTAAACCTTCCGCTGCACGTAATTAATTTTAAAATTACGAACCCGTATCCATGTCAACATGCACCCGGTCCCAACATGGCCAACATAAATCGAAAGCCTATTTAGTCACATGCACTACGAGTAATCCAAGGGATTTAAAACAAGTTGAAAATTGAATTTTCCAATCAAGAGAGATTAAGTTTGGTTGAGCCAAACGATAAGCCGAATCTGAATTTTTCAGAGACGCATCGGAAGCGTAAAATGGCTAAGTCTTTTGAAGACTTAATAGATGAATTAAATAAGTTTAATTCATTGGGGCTTGGCTTGGATGGGCCGGCCAAAGAGGGCCTCCATCCTCTTTGCTTGGCCGACCACAACAAAGGGAGAGAACCAAGTTTTTTGTTCAATTTATAAAATAAACCAAGTGTGGTTTGTTTTATAAAATTATGGATGATATAAATTTTTATATAATAAACCAAGGTTTGGTTTATTTTTCATGGAAATTAAAATGAACCATGGATTGGTTTATTTTATAAAATCAATCATGGATTGATTTACTATGATAAGGAAATTTATTCCATAGGAGAGAAGAGACTTGATTGATTTTTTATCATGAATTAAAATATGATTTTAACCATGATATAAAATCAAACTTGGCATGATGGAATAAGTTATTCCATATTTGAGAGGCTTGATGGTTGAGAGGCCACTATATAAAGGACCCAAGGCAAGGCTTGGGTGTGAAATATAGAGATGAAGGCATAGGCTCTCTCCCTCTCTTTCTCTCCTTCTCTTCTCCCCTTCTTGTCGTGCGCCAACCAGCCCCAAGAAGGAGCACCAGCCGGCCGCCCTTGCCCTTTCCCTACCAACCACCACCTGCTGCCGGAGAAGGAAGCTCCGGCCATCTCTTGGCCGGAAGAAGGTGCTGCCGGAATTAGAGTTTGCCGCAAAGATCCTTTTTGCCGCAAGCCTCTTCTTTTGCTTCGCCGGAATTTTGATTCCGGTCATCCTTTTATGGTTAGTCTTCCGACTTCTCTCTTGGTTTTTCTCGTCGCGTTCTCGGAGAATCTAGTAGTTCTCGAGAACACGAAACTCGTGGCTTTGCGAAGTCATCCCAAAGATACTCGGCGTGGATGCGAATAGAGGCGGAGGTACCAAGGGACGCTTACAGTTGGATCTCGTCCCTTCCTTCGAGTTACGCGAGGTAATACGTAATTTAGTTTATGTTTTTGCAAAATTTCAAATATATAATCATGTCTACACAAGATAAACTTNATCTGTATAATTAATTGGAACCTAAAGCCTTGACGGCATTAGAAATCTACAGAACCTATATAAATGTATGATCACATTCAGATTCCTCTCTCTCCTTTCTTTGATTATTGTTCTACATTTCGATCTTTCTCTTCCACCTTGGCGTCATCTTCTCCCTGCGTCAAGTGCAACACGAGACTGGCATTTCCCCTGGTGGCTTGCAAGCACTGCTGGCGTTGGGACCCTGATCTCTACGAGAACAAATCTCCCATCTTTCGTGAACGATTTAACGTGCATCCATGGCTTCACCCCCTCTCCCAATGGCCAACGATAGCGGTGGCTCCTCAGGAACAAACCTCCCCACCATTTCCTCATCCTCCTAACTTCTTGACATTTTTGCGTCGTTCTTTGCATTGGATAAACGCTCAGAGTCGAGTTCTTCTTGATCGTGCAGGGGCTTTGAGATTTCTTGGTCATCAGAGATCGCATCGAAATGGTTTTTCTTTATTTTCCATCAATTGTTGTTCTAAGATTTGTCGGATTTCTACACATGGATCCATTGGTGATTGGTGAAGAATGACTGTTGATCTTGTCGGTGAGCGAGGTGAACTCCCAGTTCGATGACGGGACATGGTTTGTTGGCGGAGAAGGGTGACAGGCGACACACGGCGCATTCTAGAACTCCAACGATAGAGTGGCTCCAAATCTACAAGGAAAATGACCGTTAGCAACTCACCGGTAATGCTCCCGACAAGGCCCTCCGACGGTCAAGTCAGAATCCGGTGGAGAAGGGAGATTCATCAAGAAAATATTGTAGATAAAAATCCTGCTTATACCTACGTGTAAGGGATGAAGGGTATAGCCGGGAGGGCCTACAAACTCTGTCCCCTTGATGCACCCTTTTTGTCCTATGCGGGGATAGGATCAGGGGTCAATGTCAGTTCGCCGTCGCGTTGTTTGACATTTACAGGGGGCTCCGTAGTACGGACTGGCTTTTCTAACAGCGTCAATAAGAAGTCATACTATGCTAGCGATATTCCCGCAATCTAAACACGAGTGGCTTCAGACCCTAGTCAGCGGATGCCGACACGGTTACTGCCTTTACCTGCGGGGCATCAAAGGGTTTGTACTAGCACTGACAATGGTAACTTCCAGTGATATGGAACACCGAGCCGTAGTACACTCGTGAAGTATACCGATCGACATACCATGGTCACACACTCGTGAAGTATACCGATCGACATAGGTTAAGGGGGAGGATGCATGTTTATATGTCTTAATCTACTATGCTTTTAATTTTCAATTGTTATTTTTATTCCTAACTTAAACATATTGTCACATATCAAAAAGGGGGAGATTGTTGGTACAATCGACCCAAGTTTGATTGGGTAGATCATGTATTTTGATGTGTGTGTCAATATGATTAAGTTAGGTTTTCATGTTGATTTGATGTGTGTGCTTGAGTTTTGCAGGACTTAGTGAATTACACATGAGGAATAACAAAATGAAGCATCCAAGGGACGAGAGTTGAGGAGAAGAAGACTTCAAGGGCGAGTCAAGGAAGTAGACTTCAAAGGCATACGCGAAGGATGACATGGAGACAAGTCGCGGGCTTGTGTGTGCATTCGAGGGACAAGAGACGAAGGAAGAGAACTTCAAGGGGAAAACCAAGGTGGACTTCAAAGCATACGCAAAGGGTGAATTCCGGAGAGGTTTAGAGTGAACATGTAAGTCGGGCAGTCGACTAGCAAGGGAACCAGTCGATTGGCACTACTGAGAGCATACTGTAGCAGTCAACTGGGATGACACCCAGTCGACTAATCTTTTTGTAAGGTCGAACAGCCGGAAGTAGTCGACTGATCTCTAGAGTAGTCGACTGGTCTGTTCGAAATCTAGCCATTGGCTAGTCGTTAGCTGGACACCATTCGACTAGCCCTGGGGGCAGTCGACTGGTGTCGGGGCTGAGCTGTTTGGTTAACAGCTCTCTCCTCTATTTAATGAGGAGCTTGAGACTTGAGATATGTTAACAATTCATTGTGAAATCTTTACTCAGGTGCTCAAGCTCCAAGTGTTCCTCTTCCTCCTAAACCCTAGCTCAATCTTGTAAGGAGGAAGAAGCTTTGTGAGAAGTTATTCTCCACAGACAAGGAGAAAGCTTTAGTCAAAGATTGTCGGGGCGTGATCCACCGAATGATCAAGGGTTCGTCTACCTCAAGGACACGCCGTGGAGTAGGAGTAAGCAATCTCCGAACCACGTAACCGGTAAAGTGTTAGCATTGTTTTAATTAATAGATTAAGTTTCCGCTTGTGCTAACAATTGTAGGAAGAAGTTGAATTCAGGTGATCAAGCTATTCACCCCCCTTCTAGCCGCGCCATCAGTCCCAACAATGAGCAATTCTAATTCGCTCCCGTCTTTTCACAAGATCGCCATCGGACAACGTACATGCGCCCCATGACCTTCTAAATACCGCCTCTCCTCCCTTCACTGTCCTACTTTTTACCACGGCTCTTCTTCTCTGTGGTGCTCTGCTAGGGTTCTGGCAAACTTTCTTCCGGCGGACGACGGATTCCTACAGCCTTCATCTTTTCCGGCTGTCCACCTTCGTTCTCTACTAGTTAGTTAACCCTTCTCGCGTTTATCGATTCATGGCTTCCTCCACCCCGACCTCTGGCCCTTGGGACGTTACAGCCGTCTTCGAGATGCATTCTCGAGACTTGAGACGCCTCCGAGTGGAGTACTAGATTCCCTCCAACCACCGTCTGGTGCTCTACGAACCGACCTGAGAGCCCCCCTCTCAGTTATATTACCCTATCCCAAACCATCTCCAAGTCGGCCTCCGCTTTCCCCTTCTTCTCTTCGTTGCGGAAGTGTGCTGGTATTTTCAACTTCCCTTGTCTTAACTAGCCACGAATGTCATCCGTCTCATATGTGGGTCGATTATTATCTTTGCCTTATACAAAATCCCTCTCCGATCGGAGATTTTTCACTTTTTCTATTACCCCAAAAAATAAAAGCCGGGGGATTTCTTTTTCCAGACCCGAGCCAAGACTTCCTTTCTAACTAAACTCCCGACTTCCAACAAAGGTTGAAACGATCGTTTTTTCTTCATCAACATACTCTGACCCTTGGCTGGCCGATGTCCTGGATAGAAGATTTACCCCGACCTCTTCCTCTTCCAAAGTCTTATCGTTCTTTTCCCACATATCAACTCGCCATCTCTAAGATCGGCGGTCAACACTTCAACAGGGTGAACGTTCTTCATGAGGGGATCCTTTACGCGACTCCCCAACCCACGTCACTCGGTAAGCTTTCTCATCCTGCCTTTAAGCATTTTTAGCTAACTAAGATTTCGCTATTTTGCAACCACCATAATGTTTGCCGCCGCTTTGGAAGATGGGTTCGGTTTGGACGATGCAGAGCTGGAGTCACGAGTGCCCGCGGAACTGGAGAAACGGGTCGTGGACCACCTCCACTTGACCCCTATGCTTGAGCTGCCTGTTGACTCTACTGATCCAGTAAGTTTGCTAGACGAGCCCCTGGAAGAAGATGACCAACCTCTTACAAGGAGGTGTCGCCGAGCACGTACACCGAACCCTCCCTCTGCTAGGCCGACCAAGAGCCGGGTCAAGGTCGCTCCCGCTCCTCACCAGAAGAAGAAGAAGAAGAAGAAGAAGCAGCCCCACGTAGACTCTTCAGACGCTCTGGAGCAGTCTAGCTGAGCAGCGGTTGCACCCGGCTCTTCTCAACCTGACCCTTCCTTTAGCGCACCAGGCCTCCCTTTGCCGCTCAATTCGCCCCCATCCCCTACGAAGGTCCCTCTCGTCCCCCTGGCTCTCCATGCTCAGGTGTCGTCTCTATCCGACCCCCACCTGGAGCTGCCACCCGGGAGCCTGCCTGACCAGACTCAGGAACTGTAGCTGTATGGGCTCGTGGTGGATCGGTACTTGCAGGTGGTTCGGGAATCATACTATTGGGATCCCAACAGCAAGGCCAACACCTTCTTCTTGGAAGCTACCCAGGTAGTTTCTTTATCGTTCCTTTCCCGATCGGGCATATTCATTTTTTCAACCTATTAATCCTCTTGAGTTTAGTTTTAGGGGTCTTGCCATAGCATGTCCATGGCCGTGGTGGTCCACGCACAGGCTAATATCGCTGTCGAGTGCCGAGCAAAGGAGTTGGAGACGTGCCTCCGTCACACTTGGTTGGTTTCCAGTGAAGACAACCTAAACGACCTCCGAGCTGAGATTATCCTGCTACAGGATAAACTGTCGGCCTCGGAGGATCAACTGGAGGTGGCTCAGGCCCAGGTAGATTCATCCGACTCGACCGTCGCTCATGCCCAAAGCCGGATCTCCACACTGGAGTATGCTGAGCGAAAGACCTGAGTTTTTTATGCTCAGACCCAGGAAGAAACAAAAAAAAAGTTGAATGAACTCCTCTATCTCTCCGTGACCAATGAATCGATGTAGGCGGATTTGTCGGCCAGAGAGCGAGACCTAGTCGCTCAGGCTAAGACTGTGAGCTCCTTGTCTTCCCAATTGGCAACTCAGAACCAAAAGTTAAACACCCAGTCAGAGGAAATCGGTCAACTTCGTGCCCGACTGTTTGGGTGGGAAGCCTCTCAAGTGGAGCTCGAGGAGCTGCGGGCCTACAAGGTGGGCGAGTCAGCACGACTCGACGTCCACCGGATGGAATACATTAACTCGGAGGCCTTTAGCAAGTAGCTAGCCGGTTTATCTAAATGGATGTGAAATCGGCATTTCTAAGTAGATTTATTAAGGAAGAAGTTTATGTTGAGAAACCACCTGGTTTTGAAAACATAGATTATTCAAATCATGTTTATAGATTAAAGAAAGCCTTATATGGGTTAAAACAAGCTCTCCGAGCTTGGTATGAAAGACTCTCATCCTTCTTAATCTCCAAGGGCTTTAGAAGGGGAACAATTGATCCAACCTTATTTCTAAAATCTAAAGATAAAGATATTTTTATTGCCTAAGTTTATGTTGATGACATTATTTTTGGGTCAACAAATAATGAGCTTCTTTATGAATTCATCAAACACATGGAGAATGAGTTTAAAATGAGTCTAGTTGGAGAGTTGACTTTCTTTTTAGGATTACAAGTCAAACAAACTAATGAAGAAACTCATGTCTATCAAACAAAGTATGCTAAGAAAATTGTACGATCGAAGGCGTTGCTAGAGGGGGTGAATAGCAATTCTTCGTTGAATTCTCTAGAAGATTGTTAGCACAATACAACAAAAATATAATGAAAAATAAGAAAGCAATGCTAACACAGAAATTTTACTTGGTATCCACCTCGAAAGGTGACTAATCCAAGGATCCACGCGGTTGCACACTCTTCACTATGAAATCCTCCTTCAAAGGTGGAGAAACCTTTACAAGAGTTGTCTTCCTCTTTACAGAATGTGATGATGAGCGAGAGGAAGATCTGAAGACTAGTCGCATGAACAACACTTCGTTATAGTAGAAAAATCGTACCGTTCACGTGCGGAAAAGTCCCCTTTTTATAAGAGAATAGGATAACTTCACAAGCTGTCCAGACCCACACCAGTCGATTGCCCCTGGGGCAGTCGACTGGCCTAACAATAAATGCCAGCCAACGGCTAGTTTTAGGGGGTCACTAGTCGACTGCCCCTGGGCCAGTCGACTTGTAGAAGGCTGAAAACCTTCTGTGAGTTTTGGCAGTCGACTGCCCTTAGGCCAGTCGACTGCCCTCAGGCCAGTCGACTGCCCTGCCTCTCAACTCACTTACAACCACTCCGAACACTCTCCTTCACGTGAGCCTTCAGGTCTGCTCCCTTGGCTTGCCTCTTTAAGTTTTTTTCCTCTGGCTATCATCTCTCGGATGCGCACACAAGCCTTCCCTTGGCTTGCCTCCATGCCACCCTTCACGTGTGCCCTTGAAGTCCACTTCCCGGCTTGCCCTTGGAGTCCACCTCCTTCGACTCTCGTCCCTCGGATGTGTTCTCCATGTGTGATTCTCCAAATCCTGCAAATTCAATCACACATATCAAATACAACATAAGACCCTAACCTTAAACTTATTGACACACACATCAAAATCATGATCTTCCTGATCATTCTTGGGCCGATTACCTCAACAAAAATTATCAAGAAATTTGGTTTAGAAAATGCTAAGGTAGTGTCTACTCCCATTGGAACAAATATCAAGATAGATAGTGATCATGAGGGAAAGTTAGTTGATCCAAAGCAATATAGAAGCATGATTGGTAGTTTGTTATACCTAACTGCTAGAAGACCGGATATACTATTTGCGGTAGGTATGTGTGAAAGATATCAATCTTGTGCCAAAGAGTCTCACTTATTAGTGGTAAAAAGGATCCTAAGATATATCAAGGGCGCACTCAATGTCAGTCTTTGGTACCGTAGAACTCAAAATATTGATTTATTTGGGTACACCGATTCCGATTATACGGGTTGCAAATTGGATAGGAAGAGTACTAATGGTGGATGTCAATTTCTTAGATCTTCCCTAGTGAGTTGGAGTAGTAGAAAGCAACCACGTGTTGTTTTATCTACAACCGAGGCTGAATATGTGGCTATGGGTGGTTGTGTAGCTCAATTACTTTGGATAATGTATACCTTAGAGGATTATGAGCTTCATTACTCCAAGGTCAAAGTTTTATGTGATAATGTGAGCACTATTAATTTGACCAAAAATCCAGTGCATCACTCTAGGACAAAACACATTGAAGTGAAACATCACTTCATTAGAGATCATGTGGCAAGAGGTACCATTGAATTAGAATATGTTGAATCAAAATCTAACCTTGCCGACATATTTACCAAGCCTCTACCTGAAGCGGAGTTCACCTCTCTAAGGAGAGGACTTGGTATGTGTTGGATCGGGTTGGACCGACTAGAGGGGGGTGAATAGATGGTTAAAAAAATATAAAAGTGGAGGCACTCGTCTTTTAAAAATAAACTTGGTCACAACAGAGAACGTTGCTTCCAAGGCAGTGGACGCTCAATAAAAATCTCCTTGTGGCGGAGAAGCCTTACAAAAATAGTACACTAGACTTTTAAGAGTTTACAAGAAATGAATAAAAATGATTGAATTAAAAAGTTGAAACTCTAAGCCTATTTATAGCCTAAGAGAATAAATCTGGATTGTTGATTGTTGAGGAATTTTCTCTTGGCCGTTGATCCATGGATGTAATCTGGATGGTTGATCTTGGATGGGATTAAACTGCATCCATTGGATCTGATTAAAGGATAAAGTTATCCTTTAAGAGATAACTTTGTCTTCTGCTCGCAATAGATAAATAACTTTATCATTTGCTCGCAACAACTTTAATCACATCTTTTCTTTATCCCAGTCGGTAAGACTGGTGATATATGTAGGCCAAGGTTGCTGCTTCGAATCTCCATAGCAACAAATAAAATTCTTTTTGTTTCAGGTGCCTGATTTGACTTGGTCAAACTGACCAGTCTTTTGGTTCATCTTCTGGGTGATTTCCGGCCAACCGGAGTTAGGCTCACCCGAACCCAACTCCGGCCTTTCGCCCCTCGAGCGTCCTTCCTCCCGGCTTCTCGTCCCTCGAACACTGCGCACGTCCTTCTCGCTCCACCGGCGTACTCTTCCGCAGCTTCCGCGTCCCTCGGATTGTACCGAGCCCGTTGGCTCACTTCCCCGCACAATCCTTCTCGTCCGCTACGTCTTACGCTCGACTTCCTCCGTACCTAAGCTCCTGTACACTTAGCAGAGGGATTAAACATACCAGGACCTAACTTAAATCGGTTGATCACATCAAAATCAACCAGGGGTACTTACAATCTCCCCCTTTTTGATGTGTATCAATCCGAGTTAAATTAGGGTAATCAAAATTAAAAAAAACATACATGTAAACAGTTTAAGTTCAAAAAAACTTAAATTTCAAGTAAATTAAAATTCTACCCCTTAACTTAGTACTATTCCTCCCCCTTTGATCACATCAAAAAATTGAGAAATATAAGTAGGGTAGAAAAATTTTTGAGTGCGATAAAAAATTTTCTAAGTGAAAAAAAACGTGTTGACACAGATTTTTTAAATTTAAAATGGCATATTTTTTTCAAAGTTAATTCCATTTTTTTTTGTAAATTTTTTTTTAAAAAATCTAATTTTTTTTTGATAAAATCCACAGTTGATGAGGAGATTCAAAAAAAAATCGAATCTGGTCAAAATCTTTTTCTATCGAATTTTGAAAATTAAAAAAAATCATATTTCAATAAAAAATCTAAATATTTTTTGTTAACGTCGAAGATGAAGATATGAGTTTGGACAAAAATTTTGAGTTTTAAATTCGTTCGTCAAGTCCAAAAATGACAAACCAACACATAAGAGTTCTTAAACAATAAAATTTAAAAAATTGGAAACAATACTTCGAAAAATTTGAAAAAAAAATTTGTAATGAGTCTTTCCTCTAAACTCTTAATTTCAAATTTCAAGAGAAAAAAAATATTCAAAAAATTTTGAAAGAAGTTCCAGTAGATAGACAGCATAATTGTGCAAAAAAAAATAAAGACATAATTTTTGTTAGAGAAACACAATGCACACATTTAAAATAACAAAAAAAAATTCTGTTTAATACAAATTTAGGAACCCAAAATAAGTTCTTGTCTACAGGATTAATTAAAAACTTAGGCGGAATATAATTTTTGGGCACATTTTTAAATTGACCCTTATGATTTTTAAAATACCAATTTAAATTATCAGGAAAGCTATTTTTCTTTTGGCGTAAATGTGCAATATCAAGTTCTAATTTTTGCACTAAGTTTTTTAAATTACCATTTTCATTTTTTAAAATTTCAGAAGAGAAAGTAAGTGCCAATTCATTTTTCAATTTCAAATTTTCTTTTTCTAATCTACAATTAGATTTAAGCAAGGTTTTAACTCCTGCATATAATTGATCATGAGGAAGAAAACAAACCTCACTTACCGGATCGCTTTCGAAAAGCGAGGTTCCTCTTTCGTCGTCGCTTTCTCCTGACGTCTCTCCCCCTTCATCAGTGTTCCCTTCTTGATGATTTGCCATCAGCGTAAGTCCCGTGTATTTTTGACCTTCCGACTCTTCTGACGAGGACTCATCATCGAGTTGGATCTTCTTTGTGTTCAGTGCGGCGATTTCTGATTTATTATTCTTCTCTTCATGCAATTCTAGGAATTTCTCCCAGAGCTCTTTTGCCGAGTTGTAATTCTCGATGCGGTTAACTTCTTGCGCTGGAATAACGGCTAGTAGATGAAATTCAGCTTTGCCGTTTGCTTCAAAGTCTGATTTCTCCTTCTTGGTCCACGACTCTATTTTTTTATCCTTGCCGTTATTGTCTTTAGGAACTGAAAAACCATTTTTCATAATTATTAGCAATTCAATATCAGTTTTAAAAAATACTTGCATTCGACGCTTCCACATCGCGAACTCCACCTCAAACTTTGGCGGATAGATTACGGCTCCAACCATTTTCTTGAAATTGCTGCAGTCGGCGGTTAGTCCTTCTGCGGCGACCCTGGCTCTGATACCACTTGTTGGATCGGGTTGGACCGACTAGAGGGGGGTGAATAGACGGTTAAAAAAATATAAAAGTGGAGGCACTCGTCTTTTAAAAATAAACTTGGTCACAACAGAGAACGTTGCTTCCAAGGCAGTGGACGCTCAATAAAAATCTCCTTGTGGCGGAGAAGCCTTACAAAAATAGCACACTAGACTTTTAAGAGTTTATAAGAAATGAATAAAAATGATTGAATTAAAAAGTTGAAACTCTAAGCCTATTTATAGCCTAAGAGAATAAATCTGGATTGTTGATTGTTGAGGAATTTTCTCTTGGCCGTTGATCCATGGATGTAATCTGGATGGTTGATCTTGGATGGGATTAAACTGCATCCTTTGGATCTGATTAAAGGATAAAGTTATCCTTTAAGAGATAACTTTGTCTTCTGCTCGCAACAGATAAATAACTTTATCATTTGCTCGCAACAACTTTAATCACATCTTTTCTTTATCCCAGTCGGTAAGACTGGTGATATATGTAGGCGAGGTTGCTGCTTCGAATCTCCATAGCAACAAATAAAATTCTTTTTGTTTCAGGTGCCTGGTTTGACTTGGTCAAACTCATCAGTCTTTTGGTTTATCTTCTGGGTGATTTTCGGCCAACCAGAGTTAGGCTCACCCGAACCCGACTCCGTCCTTTCGCCCCTCGAGCGTCCTTCCTCCCGGCTTCTCGTCCCTCGGACACTGCGCACGTCCTTCTCGCTCCACCGGGCGTACTCTTCCGCAGCTTCCGCGTCCCTCGGATTGTACCGAGCCCGTCGGCTCACTTCCCCGCACAATCCTTCTCGTCCGCTACGTCTTACGCTCGACTTCCTCCGTACCTAAGCTCCTGTACACTTAGCAGAGGGATTAAACATACCAGGACCTAACTTAAATCGGTTGATCACATCAAAATCAACCAGGGGTACTTACAGTATGTGTTTTGTAGAAGTATAACTTTAGCTTTGTGTGATTTAATATAAGGTAGTACTTCAACATATCTCACAAAAACCCTAGGAGACCTTGCTTGTGTATTTTCTCATTTCATTTCATATTTCCTTGATTTATGATTCTATGAGATGATAGGATGATACAAATGATTCACATATGCTTATGACATTTTGATGAGTTATTCGATGTATCACTTTAGTAATCATAGGTCAACTATGGGGAAAGTAAATGTTTAATTAATGAACATCTTACCCTTAGATCATAGTTAGATATTTTAAAAGTATTGAAAACCATACTGTGTTCTACTTATGGTAGTATAGATTTGAAAAACATATGGTTTCAAAACTAGGTTTTGAAGTTGATAAATAACTTAAATGTTTGTAAATATTTTAAGGGTTGATCAAGAAATTCAAAAATATTTTGACTTTTGATGAAAACATAATTTTTCATATTAGAGGATATCAAAAGAAATATGTTTACAAAATTTCATAATTTTTCAAATTTTCTAAAAATTTTTATGTATTTCTGAAATTCGGCATGGAAGCTGATTTCAGAAAACCAGTCAACTGGGACCTATCTCAGTCGACTGGTACAGTTCGGTTTAGAAACTAGGGTCTTCAATGTATCAGTCGACTGATAATTCTATTTGCTCCATCAGTCGAATGTCTCATGGACCAGTCGACTGATATCGCGTAACATTAAAAGGACAACCCGCACAGGGGCGGCCGAACCTAGGGTTTCAGCGCCGCCCCTCGTCACCTCTCCTCTCTCTTGACTTCTCCAGCCACTCCAAGGGTTTCAAAGTCCTTGGAATCTTGTCCCTAGCCTTCCTCCATCTTGGATCTGAACCTAGGTCAAAGAGGAGCCCTTCTTGAGTCAAGTTCATCCATCTTCTTCCATGCACCGAATGGAGCGAAGGTAACAGGTTGTTCACTTCAATTTTCTCATTTATTCTATGATTTGTGACTAACCCTCTATATTTTTTGTTAAATCCGACACTTTTGATTAGGTTCCGGAAATTTTCGGAGAATTACCAGATAGATTCAGGGGTTCCGAGTCCTTGGATATAAAATTAGTGACTAAAATGTAATAGAACTAATTGTTACAAGGGTTATAGCGTATATAACCTTAAGCCCTAGGGGTGTTCTTGCGATTAGGCTGAAAATGGCTGGACTAAATTGCATAATGCCACACTTATATGCTTGACCTAGCTCTCATTCGGCCGACTCCTCCACAGCCGATCGCGTGCCTCCCTTTTCTTTCTCTTCTCCTCCGTGAACCCTAGTCGCTCCTCGGCCGATCGAAGCCAACGCCACCATCGCCTTCGTCGTCGTCTACCTCTCCGGCGAACCCAGCTTTGGGAATCTGGCGAACATTTGGGCTCTGATTTCCTTGCTCCCCAAACCACCTCGCGAGCGTGAGTCAAGGATTTCACTTCGGGCGATTTGAGAGCGCGGTAGGTTCCTCTAGTCGACAAGTTCATCGCGCCATCAGAGCCCCACCGGAGGTGAGTAGGGAATCCCTCTTGAGGGACGAGCCTCATTTTCGATTGAAGACCTAGAATTAGTTTGTTTTGGTGATTATTGCCGTGTTTTTATTCTGATTTAGGGATTGCACCAGTTTTTCCCTATTGAGATTGGGCGCGATTCCTTGGAAGGGATCTAGGTTCTTCAAAGAGGGACTGGGCGCGTATCAACATAGGTAAGGTTATGTGTTTGTATTGATTTTGGAATGGCAGGTGAGATCCGGGGAAATTGATGTTTCTTTGTGTTAGTTCTAGGAATTTCTGAGTAAATGGTTGTGTTTGGGATTGCAGTTGTCGTGTGAGCTCCACTGCTTGGAGTTTTCCTCCTGCTCACTGTGAGCTTCTGCCGTTGGAGCTAGAATCTGAGGTAAGGTTTTATTTTACTTTGACCATGATATGTTCTTAGAGGTTATGTTGATTTAAATCACATAAGAAACCTAAATTATGGTGTAGTTAATTACGCTACTTAGGATTGAGGGAAACTTGTTGAGTTAATGTTTCCTGCGGAGGATTCTACTATGAAACTGTATGATGAATGCGAAATTAGGATTGAAACTAATTGATGAGTCTTTCCAATTAATAAGGGTAATTAAATAGAAAAGGACGGATGAAGTTAACCCTAGAACGGATTAGGGATTAATTAGCTAGTTGTTATTTTTATAATAGCTAATTTAAATCTATCCCTGATACAGGGATTTGATTTGCTTTATGGTTGCGGATTATATTGGACGGGTGGTTCTCTCCTTTTGATACGGACTACTACTTTTGGAGGCGGGTACCCTTTGACTTATCTATTTTGATATTGTCATTTCGTTATGCATAGAATGTTATAGATAGCAGTAAGATTTTACGTTATCCCTGGTTATTATGTCTGTTCTGGATATTGTTGTTTATCCCTGTTTATTATGCCAGTTCTAGATACTTGTTGTTCATCCCTGAGTTATTCTGTTGTTAGTTCCATACAGTCTCAGGTATTGTCATATCCATTTGTATGCTAGAGATCGTGGTATTGTCTCCTGCATTTGACCTTGAGGGATTGGTAGTTTTTCGGTCAGTATACCTTGTAGGTTACCTGTATTTCCTGTTATAGGATTTCAGACTGAGACTTAGTATACTGAGGACTTGGGAGAGAGGTATGTGTATCTATCATACACCATCCTTGCACTGTTGCATGCCGGCGATCAACGACTCCCTTGTGGTTGAGCCTAATCGTCTTCCGGTACATGATATGCGCACACAGCCACTCATGGGTTAGTGGATATCGTAGGATGTGCGCATTTGCCCTGTATTGCTCCGTTCGGCCACTATTTGGAGGGTGAGCGCGGGCATGGTAGCAGCCAGGGATCCCTTCTCGTACTGAGCCACGAGGAGATGAGAGCTTGACTCCCCCATTGCTTGGGGTCGGAGCGGAGTCTCCACCAGCATCCTGTCCACCCGGTCACTCAGGAGCAGTGATGGCAGAGTGTACAGTTGTCAGAGCCCTACCAGTTCAGATGTCCCTATGACAGGTGTACGATGATTCTGTCTGGTGTCAGGGGTGACAGATGTCATTGCACCATGTGCATATTTTGCATCGTGCATTGTTTGCTGCACTTGATTCTTGCACTTGTTTGACATTGCATATTCTGGAGACTTGTTATCTGAGCTTATATGTCTATTGGTTTTCCTTTGGTATTTCTTACCCTCTATACAGGTTAGATGGATTCAGGTATGTATCTACTTCGGTATGTTCAGTACTAATCTTTCCCTACTGTTGCTATGAGACTGTAGTAGCTGAACTCTTATTGTTAGTATAACCTCCTATGCATATCTGTGGGTATTCGCTGAGTTATGGACTCACCCCGTTGCCATATATGTTTATTTCAGGTTGATGTCTGCGAGGAGATCCCGAGCCGCCAGTCCCCAGCTCCAGAGGAGCTCTTTTTGGTTTTGGTTTTTCGTTGTTTTGTTATGGACCCTGTAGTATTCCTATGCTTCCGTTGTGATGTTTTAACCATGTATGCACGTTTTTGGACTTCATTCGATTTTGGTTTTGATCCTGCCCCCTGGCAGCTCAGGTGAGTTCGGATTTGGTTTTTCGATAGTTATAATCATATAACTGTTGTTTCTGCATATATCTGAGGCCTGAGGCCCTTTAAACTACGTGGTTGTGCAAATATATATATTGTGTGTGATATATTTATCTGTGTGTATGTGTAAATTGTCCGCCGGACAGGGGAGGTGCTGTCCGATTTTCTATTGGATCAGCGGCTCTTGGGTCTCGGGGCGTGACATTTTTCATGTTTACCTTGATTTTCATTGAGTCCTTCTTGGTACATGCATATGGTATTTGCATCTTAGGGCTAGGCAAAAATGTAGGGTTGGTGAGGGAACTTCCCGACAGTCTCCCATTGATCCTACGACACCTTGGTTCCGTTCCGAGGCATGCCAGCAAAGATTTGAACATACCGATTTTACCTTAATGAATTGTCGGTATCTAAATCGCTTCTATTTTGAGGAGATCACTCCTCATCTCATTGAGATCATCACGCATTATGGGTTGGATAAATTAGTGTACTACCAGCATTATATCAATATTGATCTCTGTAAAGAGTTCTATTTTATTTTGGGCACCATAAACGATATTGTAGTACTTTCTATTTTTATTTTGGATCTTTGTAGAACTATCTTTGTGGTTATGTATGAACATTTTATTTCTCTAGTATTGTTTCTATGGTTTGTCTTGATTTTTGTTGTCTTCTATTGTGATTTGTATTTTTAGTATACATGTTGCTTATGTTTATGCGATGGATGCTTGTTTGTCTGCCACCGAGATATTATGGTTTAAAGGGAGAGCGTTTTTTCAGGGGGAGCTTCCTTTAAGAGGGAGCTTTGATTACTTTTACTCCCTCTATTTTTGTTGTGTGGCAAAAGGGGGAGAATTGGATAAGTTAAGTTAGATGAGTTCTATGATCTATTTGTTAATGTTCAATGTTCTTTTTGATCATAATATATTTAAAGTCCTAACTTAAATAAATTTATCAAACATTAAAAAGGGGGAGATTATTGGTGCATTCATGTCCCAAACAGTATTTACTTTTGATGTTTGGTTAAATATGGTTGAGTTAGGCAATGTTGGTGATCTAACATGAAACTTGAGTTTAAATCCAGGAATGAAGAATTGATAGAAGAAGACTTAGCATGGCAAGACCGGGGGAAACACTTTAAGGCAAGCGCAAGGATGAAGAGTCGAGAGCTCGGAAGCATCCTAAGGGTGTGAGGCTGATGGAAGGTGTTTGAAGACTTGTGTCTACGCAAAGGAAAAGTGGAACCTGAGATTTATCAGGTATCAGTCGACTGATACGGTGGGATTAGTAGACTAATAGTGAATCAGTCGATTGCTTCAACGAACAGAAAGATCAGTCGACTAGGTCAGGTCCCAGTAGACTAGTAAGTGACCGTTGAAGGCTGACGGCAGAAATCAGACGCTTTCTACAGTAGTTGTTGAAGCTCATTAGTCGACTGATGATGTTACCTGTCGACTGATGTCGAGGGTTATACAAAAGCAGATTTCAGAACCTGAAGGATCAACAACTTGATTCTCTCGACTCTCTTGCTTGTTCTGAGATCTCTAAGCTTACACACTCTCAATCTCTTCCTCCAAAATCATTTCTAAACTTGTAAGAGGAAGATATCATCTTGTAAGGGTTTCTCCACCTTCAAGCTTAAGTTGAAAAAGAGAAAAGCATACTGGAGCTTAGTTGTGTGGGTGTAGATCCTTGGATTAGTCACCTCAAGGAGGTGGAGACCAAGTAAATCAAGGGAGTTAGCATTACCTTCATTGTTTTCCTTATTGTCTATATTTTTCTTGTGCTTTGGCTAACAATTTGTAGACAAAATCCTAGAGAAGCTATTCACCCCCTTCTAGCTAGACGCAAAGGTCCTAACAAGTGATATCAGAGTTCGGTTCGTTTCGGGAGAACTCACCGTCAACCGAAACATCAAAATGGCGTTTCAAGAGGGTTATAGAACCGCACGACCTTCATTCCTCGACGGCAACGATTTCTCCTATTGGAAAGGTAGAATGGAGTATTATTTAATCAATGACATTGAAAATTGGTTTAGTATTGTAGATGGGTTCGAGAAACCAAAGGATGAGTTTGGAGCACCTCTTCCAACCAAGGAGTGGACAAAAGAGATGTCCAAGAAAACTCAGGCAAATGCAAAGGCCACACCCACCCTACAATGTGGACTCTTCAAGGAACAATTGAACAAGGTTGAACCATTCAATTCCACTAAAGAGGTTTGGGAAAAGCTCATTGAGTTGAATGAAGGATCAAGAGAATCAAGGAGAGCCAAGAGAGATCTCTTGGTGGGTCAACTTCAAGCCTTCACCATGAAGACCAATGAGACCGTGAGTCAAATACATGGAAGATTCAAAGAGATAGTAAATGGTCTTCATGTAATGGAAGATTCAAAGAGATAGTAAATGGTCTTCATGTAATAGGTGAGAAAATTAAAAATCAGAATCTTATAAGGTATGCCCTTCAATCATTTCCTAGAACTACCTTATAGGCATCAATGGTTGATGCATATAAGGTTTCTAGAGATCTTTCAAGAGTTAAGCTTGTTGAATTATTTTGTGAGTTTGAACTACATGAACAAGCAAACATGTCTTCAAAAGGCAGAAGCATAGCTCTTGTTATAGAGAAGAAGGAGAAGAAGAAGAAAAAGAAAGAAAAGAAGGAAGAATCTTCATCATCCGAGTCCGATCAAGAGTCTTCGGATAACGATGAAGAGATGTCGCCCAGTGAAGTGACTCAAGAAGATGCTTCAACCCTCAAAAGGTAAAAATGGTCAAAGTTCAAATTTTAATACTAATGCCATTTGTTATGAATGCAACAAGAAAGGGCACATCAAGCCAAATTGCCCAGAATTGAAAAAGAAAGAAGAAAAAGAAAAGAAAAAGAAGGAGGAGGCAATGATAGCTCAAGCTACATGGGACACACCAAGCATTGACTCATCGGATGAAGATGAGCTATGTCATGTCACGAGACACATGACATTTATAGCTTTTGAAGATGACAAAGAAACTTCAAGTGAGGAAGTAGCTTCGAGTGAGGAGGAAGCTTTAAGTGAGGAGGAAGGTTCAAGTGATGCATCGTCATCTAGTGACGATAAGGTAAAAGAATCTCCCAAAATTGATTTTTTTTTATAAAACTATTGTATATCTCAAGAATGCTTTGGCTAAGTCATAATCTAGGGTCAAAACATTAAAAGGAGAACTTAAGTCCATTAGGAATAATACATGTATGCATAGTGAATCAAGCATGCCTAAGGAAGAAAATAACAATTTGAGAAATCAAGTTATTAACTTGAGAACATGTTTAGAAAAATTTACAAATTGATCAAAGTATCTTGATATGATTCTTAGTAGTCAAAGAGCTGTCTACAACAAGGCCAAATTAGGATATAAACCTAAGACCAAAGAGGTTGCCTATATTTTATCTTATAGGAAGAAATGGTGCACCTAAGAAGCAAATCATTAAAAGCAATGTAAAACAAGCTTGGGTCCCTAAGAAGTAATTGAATGATATTGTTGGATCAAGTGCATGGGTACCAAAAGATTATATTTTTCATGTTGTTTAGGTAGAAGAAAAGAAGGATTCAAACATGTGGATTGTGGATAGCAGTTGCTCAAGGCACAAGACTGGTGATATGAGCAAGTTCTCCACAATTAACTACATAAAGAAAAGAACGATATCTTTTGGAAATAGTGGGAAGCTCAAAATTATAGGTAGAGGTGCAATTGAGGTATCATCTACAATCATCATCCATAAAGTGCTTCTAATTAAGGACATGAAATTCAATTTGCTTAGTGTTAGTCAATTATATGATGCCGAATATAAGATTGAGTTTCATGCAAATAAATATTTGGTTAAACACAATAGCTCGAAAAATGTTATGTTAGAAGGGTATAGGAAAACAAATCTTTATTATATCAATCTTGCATATGCTTCTAACCTTTCTACTAAGTGTCTTCTATCAAAAGAAGAAGAAGGATGACTATAGCATAGGAGACTTGTGTTGGTGCAGAAAGCAACATATCGAACCTTGTTTTGATATTGGCAAAGGATTTAAAGTTAAGTACTATTTGTGATCTAACGTTGTTCACCGAGTGTGCAGAAAAAGCGCTAGCGAAGGACTGCTAGGCACCTGGCGAAGGAATGCCAGGATACAAAGCCCTAGCGAAGGACTGCTAGGCAACTAGCGAAGAGCTGCTAGTCATCAAGTCCTAGCGAAGGACTGCTAGGCAACTAGCGAAGGGTTGCTAGTCATCAAAGACCTGGCGAAGGGCTGCTGGGCACCTAGCGAAGGGCTGCTAGGATACAAAGCCCTAGCGAAGGACTGCTAGGCACTAGGCGAAGGACAGCTCGGTATCCAAGACCTGGCAAAGAACCGCCAGGCAAACGTCCAACCAAAGGAGCGGTTGGCATCAGGTATATTCTCCCGAGAGGAGTAGGTGAGGATGCGTTCCCCGTCGAGGGAACAGTAGGCGTCGGTTCGACCTAGGGCTCCATTTTGGAGATCCAAAGTCAGAACCAAGACAGCTAAGGCTGTATAAACTAATAAGTTATTATTTTATTGTGTTTTGGGACTAACCCTGGATGCAGGACCGAAGGAACGTGTGTCTGCAGCTCAGAGAGCCTCAAAGAAATGAGGCAATAGCTGACCAAGGCGCTCGGAGTGTCCCGGACGCCCCCAAGGTGAACACAAAACACAAGAAAAGTAAAGCAGCTTCGACAGTTCAACTCCCGGGCGCCCCCGTGCTCCCGGGCGCCCCCGTTGCTCCCGGGCGCCCCCTGCGCTGCGGGCGCCCCCATGCGCTTACTTCGAACTAAGAAGCCATCGAAGCCAAGAAGATAGAACTTTGACCCGGTCAATGTGGGCGCCCCGAGCGCTTCGGGCGCCCCAGTCAAAGCGGA